>PVKC010047631.1:0-11021 GCA_004027635.1 Crocidura indochinensis | reverse complement strand
GACGTGTGAGCAAATGGCCAGGAGTAACCCCTGAGCGTCATGAGGGGTGCCCCCCCCCCAAAAAAAAGAAAAAAAAAGATTATCCATTATGATCAAGTAGGTTTCATCCCAGGAATGCAAGGCTGGTTTAACATCCGTAAATCTATCAACATAATGCACAACATCAACAACAAGAAAAATAAAAATCACATGATCACATCAATAGATGCAGAGAAAGCATTTGATAAGGTTCAACACCCATTCTTGATCAAAACTCTCAGCAAGATGGCAATGGAAGGAACCTTTCTCAATATAGTTAAAGCCATCTACCACAAGCCAGTGGCAAATATCATCCTCAATGGAGAAAAACTAAAAACCTTCCCTCTAAATTCTGGCACAAGACAAGGCTGTCCTCTCTCACCACTCCTATTCAACATAGCACTGGAAGTACTCGCTATAGCGATTAGGCAAGATAAAGATATCAAAGGAATACAGATAGGAAAGGAAGAAGTCAAGCTCTCCCTGTTTGCAGATGACATGATACTCTACTTAGAAAACCATAAAGACTCTACCAAATAGCTCCTAGAAACAATAGACTCATATAGCAAGGTGGCAGGCTACAAAATTAACACACAAAAATCAATAGCCATTCTATACACAAATAGTAATAAAGAAGAAATGGACATTAAGAAAACAACCCCATTCACAATAGTGCCACACAAACTCAAGTATCTTGGAAACAACTACTAAAAATGTGAAGGACCTATACAAAGAAAACTATAAAGCTCTGCTCCAGGAAATAAGAGAGGATACATCATCAAAATGGCAATACTACTCAAGGAATTATACAGATTTAATGTGATCCTTCTAAAGACCCCCATGACATTCTTCAAAGAAGTGGATCAGGCACTTTTGAAATTCATTTCGAACAGTAAACACCCTAGAATAGTGAAAGCAATCATTGGGTAAAAGAACATGGGAGGAATTATTTCCCACCTTTAAACTTTACTACAAAGCAATAGTTATCAAAACAGCATGGTATTGGAATAAAGACAGGACCTCAGATCAGTGGAATAGGATTGAATACTCAGAGAAATTTCCCCAGACTTACAATCACCTAATTTTTGATAAAGGAGCAAGAAATCCTAAATAGAGCAAAGAAAGCCTCTTCAACAAGTGGTGTTGACACAACTGGCTAGCCTCTTGCAAAAAAATGACCCCCCCAGCTAACATCATGTATGAAGGTAAAATTCAAATGGATTAAAAACCTGGATATCAGACACGATACTATAAGGTATATAGAACATAGAACAACACGTAGGCAAAACCCTCCAGGACATTGCGATTACAGGCATATTCAAGGAGGAAAATGCACTCTCCAAGCAAGGGAAAGCAGAGAGTAACCAATGTGAATACATTAAGCTAAGAAGCATCTGCACCTCAAAAGAAATAGTGCTCAGGATACAAGAGTCATCCACTGAGTGGGAGAAACTATTCACCCAATACCCATCAGATAAGGGGCTAATCTCCAAAATATACAAGGCACTGACAGAACTTTACAAGAAAAAAGCATCTAATCCCATCAAAAAATGGGGAGAAGAAATGGACAGAAACTTTGACAAAGAAGAAATACAAATGGCCAAAAGACACATGAAAAAATGCTCCACATCACTAATCATCAGGGAGATGCAAATCAAAACAACTATGATGTACCACCTCACACCACAGAGATTGACACACATCACCAAGAATAAGTACAAACAGTGTTGGTGGGGATGTGGAAAGAAAGGAATTCTTATCCACTGCTGGTGGGAATGCCATCTAGTTCAACCTTTATGGAAAGCAATATAGAGATTCCTCCAAAAGCTGGAAATTGAGCTCCCATATTACCCAGCTATACCACTCCTAGGAATATACCCAAGGAACACAAAAATGCAATACAAAAAATCCCTTGCTTCCAAGTATATTCATTGCAGCACTGTTTACCATAGTAAGACTCTGGAAACAACCAAGATGCCCTTCAACAGACGAATGGCTAAAGAAACTGTGGTACATATACTCAATGAAATATTATGCAACTGTCAGGAGAGATGAAGGCATGAAATTTTCCTATACATGAATGTACATGGAATCTATTATGCTGAGTGAAATAAGTCAGAGAGAGAAAGACGCAGAATGGTCTCACTCATCTATGAGTTTAAAAAAATGAAAGACATTCTTGCAATAAAAATTTTCAAACACAAAAGAGAAAAGAGCTAAAAGTTACAGCTCACCTCAGGAAGCTCATCACAAAGAGTGATGAGTTTAGTTAGAGAAATAACTGTATTTTGAACTTTCCTAAGAATTAGAATGCATGAGGGAAATAGAAAGCCTTTCTAGAGTACAGGTTGGGGTTGTTTGGGGAGGAGGGAGATTTGGGACATTGGTGATGGGAATGTTGCACTGGTGATGGGTAGTGTTCTTTACGTGTCTGAAACCCTAACACAATCATGTATGTAATCAAGGTATTTAAATAAAATATATAAAAAAGAATTCCAGTGCTCGCTTCGGCAGCACATATACTAAAATTGGAATGATACAGAGAAGATTAGCATGGCCCCTGTGCAAGGATGATACGCAAATTCGTGAAGCGTTCCATATTTAAAAAAAAAAAAAGAATTCTAGAATAAAGACTATCACAATGGAGATATTTAAATTTTCTGTTTTTTATGTATTTTTTAAGAATCAAAATAAGCCAAATCAATGATCCACTAAAAATACCACATACTTTAGAAACAATATGGACAAATCAGGACACTTCATTTGTTTGATGATGATGTCATTCCTATAGAAACACCCCAATCTAACAGAATTGACAACTAACAAGAAGAGCTTACTAAACCTTCTGCCACTATCTTAATGACGTCATTGGACATACAATAATTTTCACAGATGTACATGCTACTGTACATGTGCTTGCTTTTTTTATTTTCTTTTTTAAAACTTTATTCTCTTCCTTGTTCCTCTTCTTTCTTTCTTTTTTTTTCTTTTTTTTCTTTTGGTTGTTTTTTGTTTAGGGCCACATCCAGCAGTGCTCAAGGGTTACTACTAGTTCTATGCTCAGAAATTGCTTCTGGCAGACTCCAAGGACAACATGGAATTCTGGGAATTGAACCCAAATCCATCCCGGGTAGACCACTTGCAAGGCAAATACCCTACAGCTGTACTATCTCTCAGATATCCTTTCTATTTTTTTAAATAACTTTGCTTGTACATATTTACAAACAAGTGTATTATGGTAAACTGCGTCAATCATGTGATACGTTTTCTTTAAATAAAGTAATTAAACAAGAGAAATAACAATACGGACAAATGTACATAACTTTCTTAGAAAAAAGCAAAGGAAATAAAATAAGTAAAAGAAATTGACAGTCCCCACTCTACAATGAAACGAAGCTATATTTAAAAGGCCTACAACACCAAGTGAAAAGCAAAATGACACAGATCAACGAGATATAGGAACTGTAAAGTACTAAATATTTTCTACCTTATGGAAAGGAACCAATAAAAAGAAGTAAAGTTGCTTTTATTGTTTGCTTACAAGTACCAAATAACATAAATCAGAACTCATCTGTGAGGTTTATACAGGAAAGGAATAAGAAAAAACTATGAACTATTCTACAAAAAAAGAGAGAATTTCACTCTCAATATGTGTAAATGTAAGAAATTCAAATCAGGGGCCTTCTTGCATACAGTTGAACCAGGATGAACCTGGTTTCAATCCCCGGCATCCCATATGGTCCCCCAAACCAGGAGCAATTTCTGAATGCATAGCCAAGTCACCAGTATTCACATAGGGAAAAAAGTAAACTATAGCTGATAGACTGAATGCAATCAATAGTCACCAAGAAAATATGATCTGTCTGAAATGGACTATTTCTGCAATAATACTATTTTAAAAAAAGATGCTAGGTGAGAGAAAAGAAAAATTAAGATTGGATAAATAATACTAAGACAAGCAATAGCAGGAACCCCAGCTTAAGCAGAGACTGGCAAGAAGCTGTGAGAAACAGAGGGGTGAGTGCCACCTGCCCCAAAGGACAGAGTTAAGCTGAGAGACCTATGTAAACCACTCCTCGGCAGCAGGAACAAAGTTTCACCATCCCAGAAACATAAAAACAGAGAAGTGTAACCACTCCACTTTGCACTGCAGCTGCACTTAGCCCCTAATCAATGTATACTGGCACAACATGTAGAAAAAAGCACACTGCAAAGGAAACTATGGGAAAGCACTGCAGAACACCACTATGTTTAGAGAAAGAAAATGATGGATCTATAGACCCAACTGAAACATCAGGGGTAAAAACTTGGTAGCTGAAATGAAAACCTCACTGGAAAGCCTCACTAACAGAGTAATAGCTGTTGAAAACAGAATCAGCAAGCTAGAAGATGAGATGTGTAACAACTCCATATAACAGAAAACGTTGGAAAAGAGCCTCAAAACAAATGACAAATGGGAAAAGTCCTTAAAGAATATAAACAGATAAAATAAAAGTCTGCAATAAAGTCAATAGAAAAAATAAGAAAAATTGGAGTCCTGGAATTCCAGAAAAAAAATCTTCATAAGAAATTAGCAGTCAAGAATATCATTGCAGAAAAACTTCCAGAGCTAAAGAGTGCATGCAATCAAACACTACATTCCCAAAGAGTACCAACTAACAGAGATCAAAAGAAAAAACACCACAACGTATATTCTACTCACAATGACAAATCCCACATATAAGGATGGAATACTGAAAGCAGAAAGATCAAAAAGGGAAATTATGTACAAAGGTACATCTTTTTCTTTTTTTTTTGGTTTTTGGGTCACACCCGGCAGTGCTCAGGGGTTACTCCTGGCTCCATGCTCAGAAATTGTTCCTGGCAGGCATGGGGGACCAAATGGGGCACCAGGATTTGAACCAATGACCTTTTGCATGAAAGGCAAACGCCTTACCTCCATGCTATCTCCCGGGCCCCACAAAGGTACATCTTTAAGGTTTACAGCAAATATTTCACAAGCAACACTTAAGGTCAGAAGGCAATGATGGGGTACAGTGACAAAACTCATTGAAATGAATGCTACACCAAGACTACTTCACCCAGTTAGAGTGACATTCAGACTTGAAGGAAAGATACACATCTTTACAGATAAAAAAAAAAAGACAACTGAGGAACTTTACAGACTTAAAACCAACCTTAATAAAAGAACTGAAAAGTCAACTTTAAGGCAAGGTAGAATCAACAAACACACCAAACTCTTACAAAGAGATGACTTGAATCTCATGACAATCATCTCAAGGACAATGAAATAAATGCAGCAGATAAGAGAAACAGAGTGGCAAAATGAATTAAAATATTGAACCCAAAGTTTTCTTCCTCCAAGAAACGCATTTGAATAGTAAGAACAAATATAATCTCAAAGTGAGTGGAGAACAACCATTCAGGCAAACAGATCTCTTAAAAGGGTGGGAATGGTGATATTTATATCAGAGGACATAGACTTTAGACTTAAAAAGGGAATAAGGGACAAAGATGGACAATTCATAATAATCAAGGGGTATGTGCACCAGGAAGAAATCACACTCTTAAACATATATAAACTCAATGAGGGACCAACAAGACATTTTAAATGATTGCTGACATATTTGAAGAAAGACATCAATAGCAACACAATAATAGTAAGAGACTTTAAGGCACCTTGAATGGTCACCCAGATAAAACCACACAAGAATATCCTAGTTCTAAAGGAAGAAATGGAAGAGAATGGCTTAGTATTTCTATTCATATAAAATTAGGTACACATTCTTCTCCAATGTGCATGGGTCATTCTACAAGAGAGACCACATGCCATGCCATAGGATATACCTCCATAAAATCAAGAGGATATAAATTGTGTTGACTACCTTCTCAGATCCATCATGCACTAAAACAAGTGAACCCAAAATAAAAAGACAGAAAAAACTTTAACGCCTTTAAATTAAAAACTCAGTACTGAACAACCAGTGGGTCAGAAAAGAAATCAAAGAGGAAAACAAAATGAGAAACAAATGAGAATGAAGACACAAATTATCAGAATTTGTGGAACACAGCAAAAGTGGCATTAAGAGGAAAATTTATAGATATAAATTCACCAGGAAGGATTAAGAGGACTACAGAAATAATTTAATGGCACAATGCTAAAATTTGGAAAAAGAACAATAAAATGAATCAAAAATAGTCAAGCTTAGAGCAGAAATTAATGAAAAGTAAATCAAAAAATAATCTGAAGGAGTAATGAAAGCAAGAGTGGGTTCTTTGAAGAAATAAACAAGATCAACAAACTATTGGTCAAATTTTAAAAAAATGAAGAGAGAAACTTAATATACTTAATGAGAAATTAAATTCTAATTCATTTCTTTTGGGGGTTCATACCCGGCAGAGCTCAGAGGTCACTCCTGGCTCTACCTCAGAAATTGCTCCTGGCAGGCTCGGGACCATATGGGATGCTGGAATTTGAACTACCATCCTTCTGCATGCAAGACAAACACTCTACCTCTATGCTATCTTTCCGGCCCCTCTAATTCATTTCTAATTCTAATTTCTAAAGTAGTAACCTAGAAAGATTACTACAGATGCTACAGAAAAGTCAAAGGGTAATCAGAGATTACTTTGAGAAACTCTATACCACAAAAGAACATGAAAGAAATGGATAAATTCTTGGACTTCTATAACCTCCCAAAGTTAAACCAATATGACTTGGCATATCTGAACAGACCTATCACTATTGAGGAAATCAAAATGGTAATCAAAAGTCTTCCCAAAAACAACAGCCTAGGAACAGATAGATTCACTAACAAATTCTTTCAAACACATATAGAGGACCTACTGCCAATCCTTCTCAGGCTCTTCTGGAAAACTAAAGAAACAGAAATACATAGTGTTTTCGAAACTAACATCATCCTAATACCAAAAGTAGATAGAGATCTAACGAAAAAGAGAACTACAGATCAAGGAAAGCCTCTTTCAACAAGTGGTGTTGGGACAACTGGTCAGTAAAATGTGAAAAAGCAAACTCACATCTCTCTTTAACAATATGCACAAAAATCAAAACAAAATGGTATCAGACCTGAAGCCAGGAGGTACTCAAGAGAAAAATGTAGGCAGAACACATATGACACTGAAACTTAAGACATCTTCAAGGATGAAATATTACTGAACAACCAAGTGAAAGCAAAGGTAAACAGATACTCAGCAGTGCTCAGGGAGCTAGCTCAGGCCTCATGCTTGGAGCCTATATTGACTTCTGTCCCACCCCTGAAAATACCACCCTAAGCAGAGATTCCTGAGCCTCTCTGGCCAACTATCCCCCTTCAGAGGGAATAAAGTAATTGCTCAATCGCTGGAGTGAGACAGGAGAGATCAACTCTCCTCAAGTGTCCTATACTGGACCAACCTGAAGTTGTGGTTCAAATTAGCAAAGAAGAGGCTCACTGGAGGCTCACCGGCTTCTCACCCAGGATAACATCCATTTCCACAACGATTTCCTGCTGGCCATCCTCACATGATGTAGGATTTTGGTGTCTACACCAGAGGGTGCTGGATCTTTGCTGTAGACCCGAGGTTCTGCAACCAAACCAGTAAAACCCAAAGACAAGAAGAAACTCATCTGTCCTCCAGAAGTTTGATCATGGATTCCAGCCACAGAACTCCTTGTCGGGGACTCAGCAGTTTGTGGCCAAGGACCCCCAAGATAAAGACTTGAAGCTTTGCTCCCACACAATACTACTGCCCACAAAGGGGCCAACAGGAGGGGCAGATGATTGTGATAGACTATGATCACGGGCTGGACAACATCACAGAGGGTCCTGTCTCAACCAGTGTGCAGAAACACCTAAATGACATCCTGGCATCAGTGGTGTCTATAAGGAAGGCCTTCCACCTACAGGACGGCCACTTCAAGTATGCCTTTGGCAGCAATGTCACACTGCAGCCCTTTCTGAAGAACAGCATGATGGTCTACAGAATCCCATGTCCCAGCCATGCCCCATGACGCCTAGCAGCAGGCAGCACTCCTGCTGGCCTGCTCTGGGGACACGCTCCCTGCCTCCATGCCTCCCATCAACATGTACGACCTATTGAAGGAGCTGTAGGTGCATCGGCAGATGATATCCACACACACACTGCTATGCCCTCAACATCGAGCGGATGATCACCAAGCTTTTGCACCGGGCATACGAGAAGCTGCAGCAAAACCAAAATGCATCGGCAGTGCCAGGCCACCCAAGAGGAGGCGTCCTATGCTGAGGTGGCTGCAGCCCGGCCCGGAGAACTGGGGTGTGTAGGGGCCACATATCACCACCTGAAGTGGGGTGGGGACATAATAACCTTTTCTATGGAAATACAGAGAACATTATGGGCTGCTGCTGGGAAGCTGAGAACATGAGGTCTGGTTCAGAGAAGGCTGTCTGCCAGTCTGTCTGTCTG
Organism: Crocidura indochinensis; assembly: GCA_004027635.1. Lineage (NCBI taxonomy): Eukaryota > Metazoa > Chordata > Mammalia > Eulipotyphla > Soricidae > Crocidura > Crocidura indochinensis. Next base: position 2,558 of record PVKC010047631.1, on the reverse strand, counting down.
TCTGTCAATGAGTCTGGTCAAGGTCTGTCAGAGGCAGACACCAACCAGCAGCTGGGATGCAACTTTGCATCCCTTCCAGACAGCAGGATAGATTCTGGGTTCAAGGGTGCTCTTTTGGCCACAGAGCCAATTGCAAACCCTTTACCCTTCTCTAGAAGCTCTTGCAAAGGATTAGAACGACCTACAGTGTTAAAAAGGATACCTCCATTCGTGATCAGTTTAATTTTTAACAGGTTTGAGTCAGTCTCTTAAAAATCCATTACAGCTCCATAGGAAACTTGACCTTTTTTTGTTTTTGTTTTGTTTTGTTTTTGGTGGTGGAGTAGAAATCAACGGTTCCTCCTCGTTCTGTGCTCACTCCTGGCAGGCTCGGGACCATATGGGATGCTAGCGATCAAACCCAGGTCTGTCCCAGGTTGGCTACATGCAAGGCAAATGCTCTACCACTGTGCTATTGCTCCAGTCCCAGGAAATTTGACTTTTAAGCGCCATCAACACAATAAACTCCTTTCTATACATTCAGAACAACAACAAAAAACCCTAAATGAAAACTCTTGGAATGTTTGAAAAGCTCTTTGAACTGACCTTATAAAATCTTCTCATAAGTCAAATTTCTCTTCTTGTTTATTTGCCTAAGGACTTTGTCTGTTCCTTATTCCTGTTTTTTAAAACTCCAAACAAACAGGGTTATTTCCCTAGCCTTGTGACATATGCCATTTCTATCATTTCAAATGATATGTTGAAAAATCTGTTAGGCAGTGTTACTTAATAGCAAAATTTGTCTTTTCACTTAATAGTGTTGGTAGACATTGTAGCAGGTTTATGTGGAAGTCTAAATATTTATGTACATAATGTATATATGGTTCACTATCTAGATTGGTATATTTGAATTTGTATTTTAACTGTGACAAATAAACCTTTAGGGAGAAAATCTGAAGAAAAAAAAAACAAAGATAAATGGGATTACATTAAACTGAAAAGTTTTTGCTCCTCAAAGGAAACTGACTAGAACACAAAGACTCCCACAGAATGGGAGAAGCTATTCACTCAATGTCATCTGATAAGGAATTAATGTCTAAGATATAACAGGCACTGTTAGAACTCAGCAAGAAAAAAACATGTAACTCCAAAAATGGGGAGAATATAAACAGACATTTTCTCCAAGAAGATATATAGATAGCCAAAAGGCATATGAAAAAATGCTCCACATCACTAATCATTAGGGAGATACAGGTGAAATCAATGAGGTATCAGATCACACCACAGAAACTGGCACGCATCACATTGATCAAGAACAAACAGTGCTGGTGTGGATGTGGGGAGAAAGAGATTCTTTTTCACTATTGTTAGAAATGCCAACTTGCTCCTCCTTTTTGGAAAACAATATGGATATTCCTCAACAAAATGGAATGATCCAACAATACTAATCCTGGGCATATACCTTAGGAACACAACAGCACAATACAAAAATGCCCTTGCAGTTCTATGTTCATTGCAACACTATTTACAATAGCAAGAATTTGGAAACAACTCAAGTGCCCAAATCAGAGGAGTGCTAAAGAAACTATGGTATATCTTCACAATGGAATTATTCAGATATTAGGGCAGATAAGGTAATGAAACTTATTTATATGGATGGACATAGGCAGTTGTGCTGAGTGAAATAGATCAAAAGGAAAGGGATAGCCGTAGAGTATTCTCACTCTTTTAAGGGATATAAGGAAAATAAAGGATAATGTGGTAATAAATTCTAGAGAAAATAGAGAATACCAGGAAGTACCTCTCTCTCCTCTCTCTCTCTCTCTCCTCTCCTCTTGTCCCTCTTCTCTCTCTCTCACTCCCTCTCTCCCTTATTCCCTGCCTCCCCTGCTCTGTAGAACTGCCACGTATAGCCTTTGGACCAGGAAGACCAATTTATGGTGGGAAGCTTGCCACAAATAGTGGAGCAGTGCAGTTAGGCAAAGAATGACAATGATGATAGTAACTGATCACTTGAGAAAATAACTGGGTGCTGAATGGAGATAAAGCTACATGCATAATATCGATTCATTAATAGTGCAAACCACTGTGTCTAAAAAAGAAAAAAGGGAAGACAGACATTGAGAGAGAGAGAGAGAGAGAGAGAGAAGTGTGTGGCTGCCCCAGAGGCAGGCAGGGGTGTGTGTGTGGGAAAACTAGGGACATTGGTGGTTGAAAATGTTTATGGATAAAGGAGACAGTACTGAAACTCAGTTTTGAACAACTTTGTAATCCCAGTGTTTAAATTTTAAAAATGTATTAAAAACCAGTTCCAGAGTGATAGCACACCAGGTAGAGTGTTTGCTTTAGATGGAGCCAATCTGGGTTTGATCCCAGCATCCCATATTGTCCTCTGAGCCTGCCAGGAGTGATTTCTGAGCACAGAGACAGAAGTAACCCCTGAACACCTCTGAGTGTGGTGGCCCAGAAACAAAAATGTCAAATTAAAAAAATAACAAAATGTTAAAAATAAATAAATAAACTGTCAATTCAGAATCACAGAACACATGTCCTATATCCACAAGGCCCAAATTCAATCT
>PVKC010047630.1:0-11029 GCA_004027635.1 Crocidura indochinensis | reverse complement strand
TCCTTCATATATTCTCATTGTTAGGATAGTTCACAATGTAGTTATTTCTCTAACTAAACGCATCACTCTTTGTGGTGAGCTTCATGAAGTGAACTGTAACTTCCAGCCCTCCTCTCTTTTGTCTCTGAAAATTATTGCAAGAATGTCTTTCATTTTTCTTAAAACCCATAGATGAGTGAGACCATTCTGTGTGTGTGTGTGTGTCTCTCTCTGACTTTTTTCACTCAGCATAAAAATCTCAAATATTTTGAACTCAGGAAATCATTTCAAGGTTCTGATTCAATATGTATTTACAGCAAGCTCTGACAGTGCAGTACTAAGGCATCGCCACTGGATGGAGGAATGGGACCGTGTTTGAGACTGGAAGAGGACAAATTACAAAATCTTGTAGGTTGAGATATGATTTGTTTGTTTTTGCTTGGGCCATTTTTTTTTTGGACAACACTAACTTCAAATATTCTCTTCATAGCTAACTTTCATAGGTTTTGGATCCAGGAATATTCTAGTCCCATTTTCTTTAATTTGTCTTTCCATTTGTCTTTCAAGATGGTCTTTCACAATAAAGGGACTTCTAATTATATATATAATATATAATATCTATTATATAATATATATTATATACTTGTAATATATAATATATATTATATACTTATAATATATATTATATATTATATGTATAATATGCAATAATATATAATGTGTATGTATATAATTGATATATAATGTATAAATCTAAGCTGTGAATCTTGATGATTTGATATATATTTATATAGTGAAAGGATTACTATAACATGTCAACACTTTTAGAGTTAACTATTGCCTTATATATTTCTTTTTTTCTTTTATATATTTATTATTTTTATTTAAACAACTTGATTACATACATGATTGTGTTTGGGTTTCAGTCTTGTAAAGAACACCACCCATCACCAATGCAACATTCCCATCACCAATGTCCCAAATCTCCTGCCATGGTTAGAAACATTTAATATGTACTCTCTTAGCACTTTTAATTATATAATGCAATATTTTTAACTATGATCCCCACCTTTACATTTGATCACCTCAACTTACATATATTGTAACTGGAAGTTCTACCAAAATAACCTAATTTGTCCCAACCCCAAGTCTCTACCAAAACCCATTCTACAATATTTCTTTGACTTTGCATATTTTAGATTTTTTGTGAGAGCATAAAGTATTTATCTTCCACTTACTGACTCATTTCACCAGGCAGAATGCACTCAAGTTTCATCCATGTGTCACAGATAGGTAGGAGTGACTTCTTTAGTATGGCCAAGTAGTACTCTAGGGTATGGGATGCATGTGTATATATTTGTATCTTTTCATTTTGGTTCGTTCATCCATTGATGGGCACTTGAGTTGTTTTCATGTCTTGATTCTTATTAATTCTCTCCAGTGAAAATAGATTTTCTTCAATAAACATGAATTATCTTCAATGAACATGGAGATGCAGCTATTTCTTTGAGATAACGACTTCACTTCCTTTGGATAAATTCTCACAGCTGGAATTTCAGTCTCATGTGGTGTAAAATAAAAATAAATCCACAAGTGGTAAGAACTCCCCAAGCACAGTGTTTCTAACCCTTAGGCAGATGGGTCTGATGAATCAGTGTAGCAGAAGAGAAATAATACTAAACCTGTGAGTTAGAGTCGTTGGAGTAAATCTGTTTTTACTTCATAGCTTCTCTGCCATGCTCTATTCTCTCTTCTCTCTTCTTTCTTTCTCAGTCTCTTCTCTGTCTCTCTTTGGCTTTCTGTCTCTGTCTCTTTGTCTGTCTCTCTCTCTCAAAGACTCCTTCCTTTATTCAAACCAATTAACCAATTCCTCAACCCCCAGAGGGGGGAGGTCTAGTAATGCAGGTGGGTTTTTACATTAAAAAGGAAGAAGTTACCAGGAAGAAGAACTTTTATTTATGGCTGTTAGGCTCACGATAGTTCTATTTTTTTAAATAATTTTAATTTTGACCAAAGTAGATTACAAATGCTTCACAGTAATATTTTAGGTACATAGTGATATTGAATCAGGGGCATCCCACCACCAGTGTTGTCCTCCCTCAACCCCTGTTCCCAGCATGCATCCCACTTCTCTCTCCTTTACCCCCAGGATGCTAGCATAAGTGGTCCCCACTTGTACAATTTATTGTAGATTGGGTATCGATTCTGTTGTCATTGTCTTTGGGTTTGATGTTCAAGTTTGATCATTTTTTTTTATTTCGTTTGCTTGTTTTTTTGGTCAAACAGGGCAATGCTTAGGGGTTAATCCTGGCTCTAAGCTCACAGAAATCGCTCCTGGCAGGCTCCGGGGACCATATGGGACGCCGGGATACAAACCACTGTCTTTCTGCAAGCATGGCAGACCCCCTACCTCCATGCTATCTCTATGACCTCTCATTTTTTTTATTCCTACTCAATGTTTGTTTTTCCCCTCAATTTATAAGGAGAACAAGGTGATTCAAGTTATGTGGTTCTGTTTGAAGAAAAAATAGAAAAAAAAAGAAAATGGAAAAGAAAGAAAACAAAGCAACTTCCTCAAAACAAACAAAACAAAAACAAAAACAAAAAAAAACGGGAGGAGTCCATCTAGAGGTTATAAATATCAATTTAAGGGAAGAAAGGGAAAAAGGAAGAAAAACATAACAAAAAGACAAAAAATACAAAAAGAAAAACCCCCACAGAAACAAACTTATTTTTAAAGACACTTTGAGCAAGGATTCTTTTTTTTTTTTGAGCAAGGATTCTTAATTATTAGAGAAAGGAAGTGAATATATTCCAGCTTCCATCCTTTGTATTTGGTACTGTTTTTATTTAAAGTGTTTGGCTGTGAAGCCTCCAGATCTCACACACTTGTAAATCTGGGATCTCAAAGGCAAAGGCTACAGGGCTGCACTTTGTATGCTTGGTGGTGTCATATTGTACTCACATCCTCACTCTTGCAAGCAGACAATCTACCACTCAGCCTCATTAACCAGGACTTATTTGATCTGTTTTGAGGAAACTCCAGACTGTTTTCCATCATAGTTTCATCAGTTCACACTCCCATCAACAGTGCCCAATAGCTCCACCTTTCCTATATCACCGTACTTGCCATCTTTGGTTTGATAAAGCGCAAAACTGAGAAAGAGAAAGCATCCTCTAAGACTCGAGAGCAGGCTTAATGATAAAAAAAAAGAAACACAGGCTTGATATTCTTGTAGAACATGTATAATCTCAGAATATCAGCATCACAGCAATTCTGTAACTATGACAGATGAAAACTAAAATGAAACTACTCCAGAATGTCTGAGCACAGACTAATGAAATGAAGAAATATCTCTCCTAGCTAATACAAGTGATTAATGAATCTTTATCAAGTCCAATCATCACCCTCCCTAAATAAAATTTGGTGAGATTTTCTTTCCTTTTTTTTTTTGTTTGTTTTTGGGTCACACCCGGCAAAGCACAGGGGTCATTCCTGGCTCCATGCTCAGAAATCACTCCTGGCAGGCTTCGGGGGACCATATGGGATGCCAGGATTTGAACCACTGTCCTTCTGCATCCAAGGCAAACATCTTGCTTCCATGCTATCTCTCCGGCACCTTGGTGAGATTTTCAACCATAAAATTACTCTGCTTTCTGAATACACCAAACTAAGAGTAAATCACAGTTTTCTTTGGCTGACTTCCATGTTTCACAACCAATGTTCATATCTTGTAATTCTTTTAACACCTTCTTCAGGCACTTCTAAATTCTCCATGGTGCACTTCCTCTCACTACGGCAAGTGAAAAACCTGGCTTCCATGTATTCCTGGCATTCTTTGGCCATATGATACAAGAATACCTACCACCCTGTTTCATTTTAAGATTTCCAGATATAATTCAGGAAATATCTCAAACAGCCTCACCTCATATACAACAGAGAAAAGCACAGAGTGTTGAGAGACAAAAGCAAGATGTCTTTCAGAGGCTGATGAGATAGTTGGGGTGCAAATGGATGCCTCAAGTCCAATTCCTGGCACCATGCTGTCCCCCAAATACCACTATGGTGGCTATGGTAGCCCAAAGCACTGATGGGTTGGAGCAACCTGACTGAAAATTAGTGGGAGTTGCCCTCAGGTTTCCTGAACACTATCCTGGAGACTCCCCCCAAGTAGATCTTTTAGAAACAAACCACATTCTGACAATCCAGTGTACTCTGTTTATTTTCCTTTGATCACACTCCAGTTAGGGAGATGATTTGGCTCCTATTTGCTGCTGTTACCACACCAACACTGCATACTATTTCTATTTTCTCAGCAAATAGTCATTTAATGCTCAGTTTTCTTTGCAAAAGTCAATGTAGGATCATAGAAGTTGATTTTCAGCTGGTTGAATACTTAGTCCAACACAGTTTTCATGTAGCCTTAGGACCAGGAGAAATGTTGCAAGTGAAACTTGTTTTTCTTTTTTTAAATTATTTTTATTTTGTTTAAATAAATATTGTTTATTTATTAAACATATTTAATTAAATTAATTTATTTATTCAACACATTATTTTTGTTTTGGGGCCACACCCGGTGATGTTCAGGGGTTACTCCTGTCTATGTGCTCAGAAATCGCTCCTGGCTTGGGGGACCATATGGGATGCAGGGGTACCGAACTGCAGTCTATCCTAGGCTAGCACGGGAAAGGTAGACGTCTTACCACTTGCGCCAACACTCCAGCCCCACATTTACTTTAATTTAAGCATAATTAATTAATTTATTCATTAAACATATTTAAACAAATATTTAGTTTAAATAAATATTGTGTTTATTTATTAAACATTTTAAAATGTTCTATAGGGATGTAGGTGTTATGTATGTGACATTTTAAAGTTCAATCTCAAATGATTTTGAACATTCATTGGTTTCAAAACTGCTGATCCAGGGAGGGGTAAAGGAGGTGGAATAATAACTATAGTATCTGAAACTAAGCTTTTTATTAAAGGGTGAATGCTTGGACTAGCAAATCACAAAGAAGTGAACAAAAATAAAGTCATTGAAAGTTGACAAAGGGAGTGGAACTGGGAGATTGCTCGATGGTTAAAATGTTTTTCTTGTGAGGCTGGAGCAATAGTGTAGCAGGCAGGTGCTTATCTTGCATGTGGTTGACCCAGTTTCAAACCCAGGCACCCCATATAGTTCTCCAAGCCTGCCACAAGTAATAACTGAGTGCAGATCCATGAGGAAACCTGAGAACCCACCAGGTGTGGCCAATTTCCCACCATATCATATAAAATGCTTTCCTTGCAAAGCACAAGGCTGTGAGCTTGATCCCTAGTGCTGCCGCATGTTCCATGCTGACCAAGAATAAGAATGAACACCCAAAAAGAATTGCAATTAAGCCTGTGAATATCAAAATTTTATATGTGACACCCCACCCCAGCAAACATGAGAGTTAAATGGGACTACAGTCAGGCAGATGTAACGCATATCAAGGCAACACAATTTACCCAGAGAAGGGGCAAGTAGGGGGCTAAGAATGTGCCAGGTTACATGTCTCTTTGATTTAACAGCTGAATATGCTCCAAAAATTCAGGATACTTCTTTCTACAACCGCTCTCTGTCGTAAGATGTGTCTGAACATTAGGATAACTTCTTAAAGGAAGGAGGAAGGGTCAAATAATTTTTGATCAGAGGCTTTGAAAAGATTAAATTATTTTATTATCTGAAGTGACTTCAGATAATTTTGGACTTATCTCGAAATGCTCCTTTAAGACTATTGAGACTAAACTGGTCCCCACTAAACAATGCTAGCAATGGTCACTCACTGTGGAAGGCAGTGAGACAGTAATGGAAACCAGCTCCTCCACATGGAAGTCAAGTGTTTGACTTCTGAGTCCTGGTTCAGACACAGTCACTTTAAACTGCAATCCTGGGGCTCGGGAGATAGCATGGAGGTAAGGCGTTTGCCTTTCATGCAAAAGGTCATCGGTTCAAATCCCGGTGCCCCATATGGCCCCCCGTGCCTGCCAGGAGCAATTTCTGAGCATGGAGCCAGGAATAAACCCTGAGCACTGCCGGGTGTGACCCAAAAACCACAAAAAAATAAATAAACTGCAATCCTGGCTCCGCCTATACATTCTATGAAATACATTTTCCCACATACAGAAGAGCTACAGAATTCCAAGTATGTAAGAACTTCCATGAGTGATTGGTATTATTCCTTTCTGCCATCCTCTCTATACAATGCCAGAGACATTGGACTCATGTACTTCTCTGTGTTTTCATCTTGTCAGTTACAAACAAGACTCCATAAAATGTGGGTTTGCTTGTTGATATGTTACTAAGGATGTTGATTGGTTCCTAAGGTACTAAGGACTCTACGATTGAGTCACATTTCCAGACTACTGTGTGTAATTCTCTATATTTTCTTTACTCAAATGTAGATATTTTAATTCATATTCTTTTTTTTTTTTTTTGGTTTTTTTGGGTCACACCTGGCAGTGCTCAGTGCACATATTTTTAGAGCAGAAAGCATGATTGACAGATTATTATAATTCATTTGTATGTAATTAATATTTATGTGAGTCATAGTGTAACCCATTTGCTTTTGTGTGGTGGGGGAGGCTAAAAAGTAGTGCTTGGGTGATCTAGAGGCCAATCCTAACTATATTGTGTGTGCATTTCATTGAGCTAATCAGAAAAAAAGCAGCAATGCTAATGTTTGGTTATGTGATACCGGTGGGGTCCAGGGTCAAACCTAGTGGTACTCAGAGACCATGTAGAGCAAGAGATAAAACTCAGATTGTTGCACATGCAATTTATGCACCATAACAGAGCTACCTTTTCAGTTCAGATTGCTATTTTCTTCCCATGTGATTTTTGGGGGTTTTGTTTTGTTTTGTTTTGGGGTCACACTTGGCAGTGCTCAGAGGTTACTGCTGTGTCTGCATTCAAAAGTCGCTCCTGGCAGGTTCAGGGGTGACCATATGGGATGTTGGAATTAGAACCGTGATCTGTCCTGGGTCAACTGCATACAAGGCAAATGCCCTACCGCTGTGCTATCTCTCTGGCATATATATCTCTTTCACATACACACACACATATATACATATATATTGTGTGTGATTTTTTGATAATGTTAGGTATATGATATTTCAAAACCAATGCTATTATTATGTCTTTAGTCATAAAAAGTGAACACTTTTCCTTCCACAATAGTAATAGCATGTTTTTATTATTGTTGTTTTTATTTGATTTCAATGTGAGAAGAACCTATCACACAAGAGCAACTTTCTTTTTTTCTTTTTGTTTTTGGGCCACACTTGGTGGTCTTCAAGGGTTACTCCTGGCTCTGCACTCAGAAATCCCTCGTGGCAGACTCGGGAGACCATATGGGATGCTGGGGATCGATCCCAGGTCCTTCCCTGGTCAGCCTCATGCAAGGCAAACTCCCTACTGCTGTCCTATTGCTCTGGCCCCAAGAGCAACTTTCTTAACTAAGTTCTATGTGTACAAAGATCTGGAGAAATAAAAGGGGCTTAAAGGATCTGCTTTGGACATTTATGGTCACAAGTTCAAGTTTCCAGATCTTAATATTAGCAGTTCTGTTGTTTGAGTATGTAACATATCTGCTATCTGTGATTCCTGGCAATACAAATGCTTTTCAGCAACACCAAAGCCAGTTATGTGTGAGAGCCACAAAAAGGGGTGCAACCCCCTGAAGTTTGTTCAACTAAAGAATATATGATCACAACAGCTAGCCCCAATACCCACAACTGTGTATCTCAACTATGGGCCCCTGGCAATTAGCATGCTCTACAGATTATAGCACCACAATTTTGCTGAGTTCCATGATTAAGTGTGTGAGCACTAAAACTTGGTGTGCAAACTCAGGTGAACATTAAAGTAGCACAATCAGGCATATGTCCTCCAACCCTTATCATGCCATCAACAATAACAAAGGAAAGAAGAGATTAAGAAATTAAGGTTAAATTTTGAGTTTATGTTATAATTATTATTTTTGTTTGAGCTTATATAATTCTTCACAATACGTACTATATGTTGTATAATGAGTTCCCAATTCCTCATATTTCATACTCCCTGGAAACTTCCACTTCTTCATCTATGAACTTCACTAAATTGGATATACCAAATATAAAAAGACTCCTGACTTTCTGTCTCACTTTCTGTGATAAATTATTTCATTTCTCATAAATTCCTCATGTTCATCCATGTTCATATTTGAGTTTCCTTCCTTTTTAAGACTGCCTGAGCATTACTGTGGATTTATGCAACATTATTTTATATGTATACAATATAATTTTTATTTTTTCTGTTTCCCTTCCATCACCCCTCCCCCCAGTCTCAAGGACAAACAATTTGCTTCTCTCTCCCTCTCTTTCCCCAGTCCCCCTCTTTCCCTATGACTTTGTGGTCTGCACTATTGTCAATGGAGGAGTGCCTTGCATGTCTCTTTCTCCCCTTTCAGCACCGAGTTATTGTCCAGAGCAAACAGTTCCAGCATAATTTTCCTAGCAGACTTTTCAAACATGATCCATTTTATAACTTTATTTTAACCATAATATTTCCGATTATTTCTACTGTGTTTTATTCTTAAAACAGAGTTTCTCAAAATGGGGGATACTTCTCAAATTCAGTGTGTGGTAGCACTCTCACATGCAATTGGGGAGTGATTTCTTTTTATTTAATATTATTAATTAGTTTAGTTTTTCAATTAATTATTTAAACAGCATGGTTATAAAGTTTTCATAATACAGTTGGGTATTTTCAAAGATCAAAGATATCCATAATTGACTTCCAGTCACACAATGTACAGTGCCTTTCATCAATGCACATTTCCCACCACCAATGTCCTCAGTTACCCTCCCACCTTCCCCCCTGCCTTCCTATGGAGCAAATATTTTGTTCTCTTGTTTTCTCTCTCTTCCTTCCCACTTCAGACACTGTAGTTTGCAATATTGTTTCTGAAGGACTATCATGCCTATCACTTTATCTACTTTCAGCACCCTGTTGTTGTCCAGAGTGATCATTTCTAGCAATCATTGTCATAGTGGTCCTTTCTCTGCCTTAACTGCATCCCCCACATGAATTGGTCCTATTGGGCCTCATGTCCATTGTCTATAGATATTATTATATACATTATCTTTTTTTTAGTATTTCACACATTTGTGATCATTCTATATCTATCTCTCTCCCTCTGACTCATTTCACTCAGCATAATACTCTTCATATCCATCCAAGTAACCCCTAGCTCCTTATAAGAGTTGCAATAAATCTGTATGATGTTTGGGGAAGTATTTTCATGTTAATGATATTATTCCTCCCAATCCATAGCAGGGAATGTGTTTCCATATCCTTGTGTCTGCTTTTATTTATTTAAGTAGTGTTTGGTAGTTTTTTCTGTATAGTTCTTTCACTTCTTAACTTGTCTCCAAGGTACTGAATTTCCTGAGGAACAATTGTTAATTGTTAATGATTAAAGGGATTTTTTAAACAATTACTTTATTTAAAAATCATGGTTATAAGATTCTTCATAATACAGTTGTATTTGTTATTCACAGATGTTAATTTTCAGTCGTGCAATGTACAACACCCTTAACCAGTGCACATTTGCTACCACCAATATGCCCAGTTTTCCACCCGCCTTCCCCCCAGTCTGCCTATGGGGCAGACATTCCTCCACGACTCTGTCACTCTCACTTCCTTTCTTTCCCCCCCTTTTAGAAACTGTGTTTTCAATATTGTTACTGAGGGATATCATGTCTATTTATTCCCTTTCAGCACCCAATTGTTCAGAGTGATCATTTCCAACTATCATTATCATAGTGGTCCCTTCTCTGCCAAAACTGCACTTTTTTGCTTTTTGTGTTAAGCTTCCTACTGTGGACTGGCCTTTTGACTCTCATCCCTATTGTTTCTGGATTTTATAACCATCATCTCTTCTTTTTTATATCCCACAAATGAATGTAATCATCCTATGTTTTTCCCATACCATTTGACTCATTTTGATGAACATAATACTTTTCATATCCTTCCATGTATAAACATAGTTCATGACTTCATTTTCCTAATGGATGCATTAGGAAATTCTATTTCCTATACATTCCATTGTGTAGGTGTACCCTAGTTTCATTACCCACCCATCTTTACTAGGGTATTTGGGTTGTATCCATAGTGCTGTGATAAACATAGGGATGCAGAGGTCTTTTCTACATTGTTTGTTCGGACTCCTAGGACTGATATTACTGGATCATATGGAAGCTCAATTTCTTTTTTTTAATATTTTTTATTTTAATTATGAGATCAAAGATGCAAAGAAAGAGGACAAGGTAGGGTTACAGTGGAAGGACAATCATTCATAACATAATTCTCAGAAAAAGTCCCCTTGTTGATATGTTAACTTTGATTTTTGGCCAACGAACATTGTGATAAATAAAACAGAATCCATGTACAATTACTTGAAAAAAACAATTACAATTGTTTTTCAAGACCCCAAATTATAATATTATAGATATAATATTATATAATTATATACATTATAATGCTTCTTAATAGCACACAAGGCTATCTAAAGTCATAAAACTTATGTAACTCCTTAAACATTCGAGGCATACTATTTTTTAAGATTTTCATGTATATGCATATTAGTTTAAGTTAACCTCAAAAATTTAAGTGGAATTTTTGTAAGGATTAGAGTCAAAGGAGCACAGTAAAAAACGGTGTTAGAGTGGCAATTGTTGTTTTCATAGGCCCACCAAAATGAGGGGCATGGAAAGAAATAACCTTGACCCAAATACATAGAGACCCTATCCCTGAAGTTTCCTGGCATAAGACCAACTCTAGGTTCCAGGCAAGCTAGATAGTCCAATCCAATACATTGTAGTGCCAAAGCTTTTATTTTTTACAGTCTCTGTTGTTGGTATCATGTTTCTGTATCAAAGATCCTTGAATCTGCATATGTTGCATTGAAGTCAGGATGTGGAGCATCCTCCTGCCTCACCTCGTAATTAAAGGGCAATGCACGAAGCCCTTCTTGTAAGCAG
>PVKC010047629.1:0-11033 GCA_004027635.1 Crocidura indochinensis | reverse complement strand
GTGTTGCGGTGGTATTCATTGGGTAGATAATGTGTGCAGCCAGACACCTCTGGTTCTAGCCTTTCCGGGTGTGTCGATTAGCCTACAAGGGAGTGGAGTCCTCCGTGGATGAGGCCTCTCAAAGGATCAAATCTTGGGCCTAGGCATATCCTTTGCTGTATTTTCTTAGTTTTTCCTAATCAGCTCCAGAAAATCCTTCTAAGTTTTCCAGGAGGAAAAGAGGATGAGAAAGAGAGAAAGAGAAAGTTGCCAAAAGCTTTACTTATTTTATTACCATGCTATTGTTGTTGTTGTTGTTGTTGTTGCTGTTATACCATTGAAGGTGCTTGCAATCTAGTAGAGGAGAATGATTACAAAGTAAAACTGAAGAACTGGCATGAAGATGCTTAGGGTATAGGAGACCTTTTATAATCACTTCCCTCATCCTCTCCTCCTGGTACTCCCTTGCTTGTCATTGTGCCAACATACACAGCAGTTAGTAATAATTCCCCAATTTTCATCTGACGAGCACAATCTAATGTGTCCCATGATCATCACACAAAGCTTCCATGACTACAGCTTACTTTCTGAGGCCTTGGTCCACAGTTGGCTCAAAATGGAGTTTGGGGGAAAATAATACCCCCAGGGCCTTTTAACACCAGCTGCTGCCAAGTTACATGCTCTCCATTCTGTATTTTTATAATTCATTTTTTGGACCTAAAAACAAGACTTTGCATGTATCTTTATGTTTCATGTTAGTTTTGGCCTGACATTGTAGCTTGTCAAGATAATTTTGCATCTTGATTCTGTCAACTGTCTTTTATCTCATTTCTAGTCCCTCCAGATTTATGTCACAGACACTTTTGATCAGCATACCTACTATGTCTTCCTGTAAAACTCTGATTAAAATGTTCACCAAGCAAAACAAAACTAAGAAATTTCAACTGCAGAGCCCTCCGCCTGCTTAAACTAATCACCATCATTTGGGATCTGACTAAGGAAGCTCTGAGTTCATTCAATGGTACTTCCAATTTACCTTTAGATTTGAAATGCCATTTTAATTGCCTTGTTGACATTAAGAAATTCTGAACCTGGTGTGGTTTAATATTGTTTTGATTTCCTTTCTGTTCTAAATTTGATGATGGATGACCTAAAGGACAGTGTTTAATTGACAATTTAAAAACAAAATCATGCTATTTAAATATTAAATCTTATGCTGGACTTTAATTTGATAGTGCATGCATGTGTTAGGGTATGCTATCTGCTATGGGGAAGAAATGAAGAGAAAGAAAAGAAAAGAACCTACCAAATCCCAGTGGCTTCAAACAATATCAGCTCTTTCCTCACCAGGTGAAGGCACTTATAATGTCCCAGATTCTTCATATGCTGCCTGCCACGTCTTAGGTGGGAAATAAAGTTCCCACCATCACATAGCTTCCTTTCATCTTGGTCTTTGCAGTGCTTCACATTCAGCAGATAAAGGCAAGAAAGGAAGATTATTACAATTGGCCAGTTTCTGTAATCCTAACCTGAAGACCTTGAACATCATCTCTGCAGGTTTCACTAGCTGGTATGACTCCTTCTATCTGTTCAGGCAGAGGTGTTGGGAAATGTAGTCTAATTATTTTCCCAATAAAAGATGAAATGAATATAGTGAGTAGTATATTAGCTTGGAAATAGACAACAAACAATTTAGATAGAACCCACATGCTGTTTGAAGTCAAGAAAAGGACTAAGTATGATAATAGAGGACTTTGATGAACCAGAAATACTAAGAATACAGTTCTATCTCTGAGCCTACCATTTATTGGACTTATATAGTTTTACAAAGGACACAGAATCATATGGTTTTTAGGTCCAAAAGAATACTGTCCCATTTCATTCATTGCTGATTTTCCAACTTTTGTCCAGTGTCTGGCACATAGCTCATGCAATAGATAATATTGCAATAGATATTTGTTTTATTGTTGGGTGCACAAATGAATAATCTTATTTCAAAATGTGTTCTATTTAACATATAGGCTATAAAGATCAAATGGCTCATGATTATAAAAATGCCTTAAAAAGGTTCAGAAAGGACAGAATTTTGCAGCAATAGACCCCAGTTTTATCTGTGATACCACAGGGTCCACTGGACACTGCTGGATGCTGGCCTTGCAGTTTTCTGAACATACCAGGTGGGCTTGATAATATCAGACACCAGAGTGTCTGAGCAACATGACATCCTTAAGTCCTATCATCAAAGCAACAGCCATATTGGCCAAGGATCACCAGTACCCTTCTAATAGGCTCCCCTCCACTCTTCCTCCACAAGTAATTTGAAAATGGAAAAAACATCTTACTCAAAAGACACTATAATGTCTTTTGAGGTGCTTTAGCCATTGGTGGTGGGAATGTTGCACTGGTGTAGGGGGGTGTTCTTTACATGACTGAAACCTAATCACAATCATATTTGTAATCAAGATGTTTAAATAAAGAAAAAAATGTAAAAAAAAAAAGACACTATAATGGGGCAGGAGCGGTGGCACAAGTGGTAAGGCGTCTGCTTTGCCCATGCTAGCCTAGGACAGAATGTGGTTCGATCCCCTGGCATCCCATATGGTCCCCCAAGCCAGGAGCGATTTCTGAGCACATAGCCAGGAGTAACCCTTGAATGTCACCAGGTGTGGTCCAAAAACAAAAATAAAAGACACTATAATTATCACCTGTATTAAGATGGTCATTTATGCCCATGTAGGTCACATTCTTCTTTGGTCTGACTTCTTATAGTTTTGTTATTGTAGAAAATTGAGAAGTTTCCCAAATTTTGCCTTCAATATAAAAGCTCTAGTCCACTTAGTCTTCTTCTATGATGTAAAGCTTAATCACCAGTGTTCCAGCCCTAATTCAATGTAAAAAACATGTATTAAGTACTTGTTGAGGTCAGATATATGCTAAGATTTGGGACAATGTAAGGATAAAAGCAAAAACCCATACTAGAATAGATTATTCTGAAGTTGGGGAACCATTTAAGACTTTTATAAGGCATAAAGTATATTTAAAAATAAGTCACGTGGTTGTAGGATGGTGTAGTTTAGTTCAGATACTTAGGAATAGAGTTTTATTGCAAATTTCAAAAACAATGAAAAAGATATAGAAAACATACATATATTGCTGTTTATGTTTAACATTCTATATAAATTCCAAATTATCCTGTGCACCTGTATCTAAGTATTGTATGTTAAACACAGGTCATACATGTATACATTTAAATATGTATTTAACTTGAGGTGAGATTATAGATCATCTTAAAGAACTAAGGCATTCGACAGGTAATATGTTACAATTAATCATTATTAAGCCAGAAAATTACCTGGTCAAACTGGAAATTTAGAACGATGAATCTGAGAGATATTATTTTAGACAATTCAGTGGAAATGTATGAGAGAGCTATTGTATCACGCTTAACATCTTTCCTAAAATCTTAATATGGCACACCACATAGCCTGAAAACTTTCCCTTTAAGTATGCCTAGGACTTCAGGATAAAATGTAGCAAAAACTTTTTTTTTTGGGGGGGGTCACACCTGGCAGTGCTCAGGGGTCACTCCTGGCTCCATGCTCAAAAATTGCTCCTGGCAGGCACGGGGGACCATATGGGGCACCGGGATTCGAACTGATGACCTTTTGCATGAAAGGCAAACGCCCTACCTCCATGCTATCTCCTGGGCCCCAGCAAAAACCTTTTAAAGCAAAGTAATATTAAATGATAGTGAATGAGAGAAATACAGGCAGGGGGTGGGGGGTTGGGAAATAGGGGGCATTGATTGTAGGAATGTTGCACTGGTGAAGGGAGGGTGTCCTTTTAATTGAAACCCAACTACAAACATGTTTGTAATCATGGTGCTTAAATAAAGGTATCAATTTAAAAAAAGTAATATTAAAGAAAATGAAACATTAATAAGTTACTATACTCCACTTGCCTTAAAATTGGATTAGTGAATCTTCATAAGCCTTGGAACTTGGATTTCTTTGTGCTTTGGGGAAGAGATGATATACCTAGTGGAACTTGGAGGCTACTCCTAGATTCATATTTAAAGGTTTCCCTGGGGCTGGAGAGGTGGCTCTAGAGGTAAGGCATCTGCCTTGCCCGCACTAGTCTAGGATGGACCACAGTTTGATCCCCCAGCGTCCCATATGGTCCCCCAAGCCAGGAGAGATTTCTGAGTGTATAGCCAGGAGTAACCCCTGAGCTTTACCGGGTGTAGCGGGGGGGAGGGTGGGGAAGGTTTCCCTGGCAGTGCTTAGGAAAGAACGTGATGCTAGAGAGCATACCCAGGTCTTCCACATGCAAAGAGTGTGCCCACTAAATGGATATTTTTGAGCCTGACAGGCTGGGAATGTAAATGAGATTCCTATAGGAAGGCAAGACTCTTATAGGTCTTAGAGGCCAGAAAAAAATCTTGAACAGAAGAAAAAAAAAACAAACCAAGATAACATGAAACAAGATAACAAAATACATTTCTCTCTTTATAGAAAGAGTCTTTCCTGAGAATTTAAAACCTTGGATCTAGTTTGCATATGATTTTTTTTTAAATCACCCTCCTGAAATAGCCCAGAAACTTCCAAATCAAGAACTTAATGTAAAAAGTTGGTCCCAGACTAGTAATATTTGGGGAGTCTCTGGCAGAAGCAATTACAAACCACCTCTAGAGGGGCACTTCAAATTCAAAATATAGATATTTTCAGAAACAGAAAAATCTCCACACAAGATGAGCTCACAATAAAATAAATTACAAAATACTGAAGGGAAAAATCTATTATCATGGGCAAGTGTTAATAGAAATTTCAGACACAGAATATGCCACCACTGTATCTCACCTATCAAGAAATTGAACTATAAGACCAATTATCTAAAGGGAGAACACAGGGACCAGAGAGATAGCATGGAGGTAAGGTGTTTGCCTTGCAAGCAGGTCAGTGGTTTGAATCCCGGCATCCCATATGGTTCCCTAAGGAGGGATTTCTGAGCGAATGCTGCCGGGTGTGACCCAAAATCCAAAAATAAATAAATAAATAACTAAAAATAAAAATAAAAATAAAAGGAGAACACAAAATAATTATCTTTAGAACTACTAAAGGTATTACAAATAAATAAAAATAAAAATAAAAGGAGATCACAAAATAATTATCTTTAGAACTGCTAAAGGTATTACAAAAAAGGAAAGAAATTTACAAGAAAACAATGACAGGATGCCATGACCAAAAAAGGAGAGAAAATGTGCTAGTCTTGCATGCAACTGACTTTCATTTGATTCCTGGTACTAAAGATGCTTCCCCTCCCATAACCTTCCACCAATACTGTAAGGAATGATTTCTAAACAGAGCCAGAATAAGCCCTGACCATAGCCATGTGTATCCCCAAAACAAAACAAAACAAAACAAAAATCAACTGACTAAAAGCAGTATCTTAGACATTATGAGGAATTGATGAAAAAAAATAAAGATGGGGGTGTTTTTTTTTTTAATGACTGAAATCCAACTACAATCATGTTTGTAATCATGGTCCTTAAATAAAGATATTATTTAAAAAAAAAAGATCAGCCCTAAATACTCAACCCAAAGTCAATGACAATAGAATCAGAAACCCAAACTACAAGTTTACACAAAAGGAACTTGTTATACTAGCAGTCCAGGGAGCTAAGGGTGGAGACAGGGGAAGCATACTGGGAACAGGGATGGAGGAAGGTCAACACTGGTGGTGAGAATTGCTCTAATTCACTGTCACTATGTACCTTAAATATAACTGTGAAAGACTTGTAATTCACATTGGTCTCAATAAAAATTATGTATATATATATATATTTATATAAAGACCAAGCCCTAGTGTTAACATACCAGAATGAAGTTCTAAGAAATGAGACGAAAAATTTGGAGTGGGAGACATTAATTTATAAAAAATGAAGGAGACAGACTGAACTGAAGCAATATTAGAAAAGGCTAAATAAAAGGCAAACAAAAGACAGTATGGTAATAATATACAGAGACAAAAGAGATGAGGATCAGGAGGACCAGTTCATGGTAGAAAGCTTGACACAAAGAACAATGAGTGCAGTTAGAAGTAAAAAAGGAGATTATGACAGTTGGAACTGATTCCTCTGGACAAGAACTGGGTGCTGAAAGGGGAGAAGGTGACATGCATGGCACCCCTCTCATAACAATAGTGCAAACCACAATGTTAAAAAGGAAAGAGAGAAGGAGAAGCAAGCATGCCTTCTTCAGAGACAGGTGGGGATTGGGGAAATGGGGGACATTAGTGGCAGAAAAGTTGCACTACTGAAGGTGGTGTACACTTTCTATGATGAAACCCTGTTTCCTTGAAAATAAGACAGTGTCTTATATTAATTTTTGCTCCCAAAGATGTGCTAGGTCCTATTTTTAGGGGATGTCTTATTTTTCCATGAAGAAGTATATGGTATACATTTGTGGTTAAATGAAAATAAAGAAAATTTATTAGCAGTATACAGTATAGTAGTTGTCAACACAAACCAGACAAACTATGACTCCTACAGATGCCAGTAGGGGTGGTCTCAGCAACCAGTTTACAGTAAATTAATTTTCATTCTTTTATTATTTATTTATTTTGGTTTTTGGGTCACACCCAGCAGTGCTCAGGGGTTACTCCTGGCTCCATGCTCAGAAATTGCTCCTGGCAGGCACGGGGGACCATATGGGGCACCGGGATTCGAACTGATCACCTTTTGCATGAAAGGCAAATGCCTTATCTCCATGCTATCTCCCGGGCCCCAATTAATTTTCATTCTGAGACAGAGTCTGGGGGGTGGGCTTAGTTTAGGGGGATGCCTTATATTTCACCCAGAAGAAAACCTGTAAGTAGGCCTTATTTTCGATGGATGCCTTATTTTGGGGGAAACACAGTATGAACATTTCTGCAACCACGGTACTTAAAGCAATTAATAAAAAAAAAGGCAGCAATAGGTTTTTTTCCAATTTTATGGCAAGTGTTTAACCTCACAATGAAACAGCACAATAAATCCTAAGTGACACATGTACTCATGTGTCAAGAATCATCTTCTCTGTAATATACCATAACATCTTGCACTACTAAGTTTAATTTTGGGGACTTAAGGCTACCTTGATGCATGATCATTAGTTAAATCAGTTGCCATCGATCAGATGACACTTAGTTTAACTTTCTTTAAGTGTGGAGAGTGGCACTCATTCTATCCATATGTGAAAAAAGATCCTTCCTTTGACATCTTGAAAAAAGATGGAGGAATTCTACTGCCCAGAAGCTTTTTTTTTTTTTTTTTTTGCAAGGACCAGCAGGCAATGTGGAGTAAGTAAAAAATGGGAATATAGATAGAATATGGAGTAGAGGGGGCCGGGCGGTGGCGCTGGAGGAAAGGTGCCTGCGCTAACCTAGGACGGACTGCGGTTCGATCCCCCGGTTCCCCATATGGTCCCCCGTGCCTGCCAGGAGCGACTTCTGAGCGAATAGCCAGGAGTAATACGGAGTAGAACCTGGGAAGTGGAGGTGAGTATTCACGCTAACCTTAGGACGGGTGTGTACACATTTGTAACTCTTCCTGTTCACACTTATGTGTATATGTACAAAGAGTTTAAATATATAAATATGCTGTCTTCTTGACTGGATCTCCTTCTAACTGAAGTTTGAGAATCTCTTCATAGGCTATCACTGATCATACACTTCCATTAAAGGATCTTCTGAATTTTATCCCATTTGCTCAGATATAATTCTGTTATTATTTTCTGTTTGTGAAATCACCACATGTGTCATATTTCCAACCCCAAACGAGTAGGTCTAATGCCGAGTGGTCGTGAAGAATTAATAAATCAACCCAGTAAGGATAGAATTATGGAGTCAGTGGCTTCTTGCCTTGTGGTCTTTCTGCCCACCAACCCAAAATAATCTTTCCTTATTCTACCAGTACAAATTCACCAGAATGGGGCAGATGGAGTGAGAGATAAAAGTACCTATTTGGGTGGACCTTTACAAGTCAAAGGGCTTGGTAAAAAGAGATGAAGTTGGGGAATACCTTTTTTTTTTGAGTAAAATCAGGGTGTAAATTAACATTTAATAATTAATATCTTCTGTTTAAGGGAGATATTTAATTTGGCATTTAATGTTGTTGGTAATGGTTTTTAAAGCAGAAAATGGCTTCTGTCTCCATTCCTTTTTCTCTAGGAGGCATAACCAGTAGAACTTCCAAATCACAAGAAAGGACAGTATGTAGAAATCGCCATGGAAAACAAATGCATTTTAGACTCCTAAACTGAATTTGCTCATTCTTCTGAATTCTGGAGTTTGGGGGATGAATGGCTCTTATATATTTCTTGATATATGGGTGCATTTTTGCCTCCTTTGAATTGTAATGTCAGATTCCCTGTGACAGTTACCAGTATATTTAAGATACTCCTGCTCAAGAATTTTCTAAAATTCCTCATAACACAGGCCCTAGCTGTGACTACAGAGGCAGCAGCCATCTGCCTGCATGTATCTCTTACTTGGAGGTCTGATCCAGTCTTTTAGCTATGTGTGCATCTCTTCCCAGAATATCTCTTTCCCCCCGGTACCACATTGCCAGATAAGAGAGACAGAAATGCACCCATGTTTTGCCTCCAACAATATTCCCTTACTAGGAATCCTCAAAAAGTTTCCTTTCAGGGATTTGTCATGTAGTTCTGCTTCCCAGCAGTCTTCAGGCTCTGGTGGCTATGACATTTTACAAATATGCCAGATTCAACATCAAAGGTTTTTTGTTTGTTTGTTTTTTTGTAATAGGATGATGTGTAAATCAAGGTCCAGGACAATTTGTTTCTGAAAAAAAAAAAAAACATTAAATTCCACCAAGAGTTACACATATTTACATATACACAAAGGGAGAGTGTGTTAGTGTGTATGTGTTGAAGTTAGAGGTGTGTGGGAGAAGAGAGAAATTATATTCCTTTAGAAATATTTGACTATTATCTAAATAATTGTACCACACAATACACACACACACACACACACACACACACACACACACACACACACACCCGGCAAGTTCTATGCATTGGGTGGCATTACCACCCAAGTTTAAAGTTCCAAGGTTTAATTCAATATTTCACCCATCCAGGCTCAGTTATTCAAATATACTTAATGGTGTTTGTGAAAGTGTTATGAGGTTTTCCATCAAGACTTCCAGATTTGTGTGTCTGAATTTTGAAGTCTGTGATATGATGAGGTGACCCATCAATATTAAGACACTTCAAAGAGAACAACTTGTGCAGCATTTACTTGACACCAAATGTCTTAATGAAAATGAAAAATACTGTATATCAAACACTAATTTTCTACCATCCAGATGGTTGGCATTATATAAAGTATCTGAGTGGTTCACTCATGGAAAACAAAATGAATACTTTTCTTTATGAAGTTTGGTGAGAAGTAAATAGCTGACAGCTTTCAAAGGATTTTAAGAAATAACTTTTTAGGATTGAAGAGATAGTTTTCGGGGTCCGGGAGATAGCATGGAGGTAGGGCTTTGCCTTTCATGCAAAAGGTCATCAGTTCGAATCCTGGTGCCGCATATGGTCCCCCGTGCCTGCCAGGAGCAATTTCTGAGCATGGAGCCAGGAGTAACCCCTGAGCACTGCCGAGTGTGACCCAAAAACCAAAAAAAAAAAAAAAAGAGATAGTTTTCTTCTGTACAGGAGGAGAGATACTTTCCTTGCATGCAGCCAACTCCTGTTCCATCTGAGTCACTGCATATAGTTTCTCCAAGCACCACCAGGGATAAGCTTTAAGCACCATGGGGTGTGGCCCCCAAACAAAAAGACAAAATAAAGAAATAACCATTTATAGAAAACATTATTTGTTTTGATGACAATCTATGGATGCTCCAAGAAAACATCCTCATTATCTCTAAGTTTTGTAACTTCAAGAATAATTTGTTTTCTGCACAATAACCAGCTCTGTTTCCTAAGCATGTCTCAGGTAATGTAACTGTTGCCTGTTAGCAGAGGTTTTTTTTCTATTTGTGAGTGTGTGTGTGTGTGTGTGTGTGTGTGTGTGTGTGTGTTTTACCTTGTGGTTCTCAGGACTATATTGGATGCTGGAGATTTGGATTGGGTTGGCCACATGCAAGGCAAGCACCATACCTGCTATACTATCACTCTGAACCCTATTAGCCAATTTATATTTTATTTTTAAACATTTTTAAATGAAGACTTTTATTTATTTATTTATTTTAGTTTTGGGGTTACACTTGGTGACATTCAGGGGTTACTTCTGGCTCTGCACTCAGAAGTCGCTCCTGACAGACTTAGGGGACCATATGGGATGTTGGAGATCGAACCTGGGTCTGTCCCAGGTAAGCCACATGCAAGGAAAATGCATTACCACTGTGCTATCACTCTGGCCTATTAGCCAACTTTTAAAAGGAATTATGACTAGTTAATACAAATAGCTTTTAATACTTTTTATGATATTTTATTTTATTGTGTCAAATATGTACTATATTATTATAGTGTAGAAATAAAATGTCATATAACTATTATACAATTTATGTAATAATATTTTTGCAATATTATTCATTAGCATATTACAAAATAAACTTTTTTTTTTGGTTTTTGGGCCACACCCAGTGACGCTCAAGGGTTACTCCTGGCTATTCGCTCAGAAGTCGCTCCTGGCAGGCACAGGGGACCATATGGGAAACCAGGGGATCGAACCGCGGTCCGTCCTAGGTTAGTGCAGGCAAGGCAGGCACCTTACCTCCAGCGCCACCGCCCGGCCCCCCAAAATAAACTTCTTGACTTCAAGATGCCTACCACTGTATCAGAGAAGTTTGAAGTTCGGTGGTTTGTAGAGAATTTTTTATCCCCCCAAATCCCTAGGGTTTCAATGACATTCCTATTCTTTCTCAATGGGGAGTCAAAGACTGAAATTTAACTTTTAGAAAAAACAAGAGGCTGGGAAAATAGGCCAGTGGTTAAAGTAATGACCTGTTCTCCTTGGTGGGAGAGATTAGGATGGAAGTTTCTCTGTTC
>PVKC010047628.1:0-11031 GCA_004027635.1 Crocidura indochinensis | reverse complement strand
TTCATTCAGTCTTGTCACAATATCCCACCACTGTCTTCTGGCCTTGAGAGTTTCTTGTGACATGTCTGCTGTAAGTCTTAGGTATGCTCCTTTGAATGTAATTTCTCTTTTTGACCTTGCTGCATTCAGTATTCTATCTCTATCTGTGGGATTTGTCATTGTAATGATGATGTGTCTGGGGGTGTTCTTTTTGGGGTCTCGTTTGGCTGGTACTCTTCGGCCATGTAGGATTTGGTTGCTTGTAGTTGTTAACTCTGGTAGTATGTTTTTGATGATATCTTTGACAGTTGATTCTTCCTGGTGATCTCCTACTTGGGTCTCTGGGACTCCAATGATTCTTATGTTGTTTCTTTTGGGTTTATCCAAGACTTCTATTTTCATCTGTTCACATTCCTTGAGTACTTTTTCCATTGCATGCTCGTTTGTCCTAAGGGTCTTTTCCCATTTCTTCTGCTGTGTTGAGATTTTCTGCATCTCATCTTCCAGTAGCCCGATTCTCTCCTCAGCTGCTCTTACCTTGCTGTCGAGGGCATCCACTGAGGTTTTCAGTTGAGCTACTGTGTTTTTCAAGCATGCCATTTCAGTTTGAAGTTGAGCTACCGTGCTTTTCAGGCATGCCATTTCAGTTTGAAGTTTTCTGAGTTCTGTCGTTGTGTTCTGTTCAGATCGATCTATGCTTTCTTGGAGTTTTACTAACATATTCCATATTTCTATTTTAAATTCCTTATCCGAGAGGTTAAGCAGATGATTGTGACTTTTAGGGTCGTCCAAGCCATCATCTTCATTCTCAGTGCCTAGTGTTTGCTTACGAGCTTTCCGCATTGTTGCTCTAGTAGTGTGGTTTTTCCTGTGTGTTGTGATGGGGTTTATTGGTTAGAAAAAGTGCGCGGCCGGGAAGCGAAGTGGAGTGGCCGCACTCTTCTGGGGCGTCAAGAAATCAGCGGTTTACATGAACTCTTAACAGAGATTTGTCTACTAATATGCTGGAGTATACTAGCACATATAGTACACCAGTATATAGTATACTAGTATATATAGTGTAGTATATAGTATATTAATATACTACTAGTAAGAGTTTTCTTTCTCTTTATTTATTTATTTATTTATTTTTTGTTTGCTTGTTTTTGGGTCTCGCCTGGCCACGCTCAGGGGTTACGCCTGACTCTGAGCTCAGAAGTCGCTCCTGGCAGGCTGGGGGGATCTTATGAGATGTTGGGATTTGAACAGGGGTCTGTCCCTGTGTTCAATGCGTGCAAGACAAATGCCCTACCGCTGAGCTATGGCTCCAGCCCCTGAAGCTGATTTTTCAAAAGATAACATTCACCTGAGGATTTCACAGATGACCTTTCACAAACCAGTGCCCCAGCCTGTTGTGCAGAGCAGTTCTTGTGGTGGACTAGTTACTGTGGAAACTGGCAAACCAACATTATGCATGCATTAGAATTGTAAAGGCAACAATGAGCTTTTCTTGATTCTTACCACAGTAGTTTTCATTCTTTACTCAATTATTTCTATCAAGCAGTGAGACTGACCCTTCTGAAAACTATCTCAAAAGCTTGTATTATGCAAACTTTTCCCATCTGTCTGGTGGCCAACCACCAGACACCTTTCTCAATATTTTGAATTGCGCAGAAAGCATCTACTCTGCAAAGTTAAACATGCTCGGAAAGAGGGCTCAAGGCAGCTTGGTTCAGCCCAAACTCATACAAAGTTCCCAAAGCACTAGTTCTAACCAAAAATTTAGATGATAAATTCTCCACCCAATTATCCTTCCAGCAAACAAAGAATGTTGCACAGTGACCATTTTTATTTTCATTAGCTATTTGGGTAAAAATAAAATGGAAACATTGCCACTTCCTCTTTGAAATCACAGGATTTTTAAACCCACTGATTATGACAAGACCAACTGTGAGAACATTTTTGGCTGCACTGTTACTCTGCAGCCCTTCCTGAAAGGTTTATTTCCCCATGAACTTCTTAAGAGGATGCCTACATCTGTGGATGAGGTTGGAGCTTGGGAGTCTGGCTTGCTTTATGGCAGGCGTTGTCTAGTTCCTCTTCAAAGAGGCTTATAGCAAACCCACTTTCCCAGTTGTGGTGCTTTGGAAAATGAAGGCATTAACCAGAGGGCATTTAAAAAATAGGATTATATTGTCACATTTTTTCCCATTTGCATTATGGAAGGATTAACTTTGAATACTTCTATGAAGACAAATCATGCTTATTTCTCTTCTTCCATTACAAGATAGGACATTAATATTCCATGAAAGCAGGAATTGGTATAAGAAAAGACACATTTGTGCCCCTAACATTTTTATTAGGTTATATTCTCATGTCACTTATGATCTATAGTATATATCAGTTTTCTCTGTATTTTAGGGGGCCTTTTACTACAATTGGACTTTGCCAAAAATGTTTTGCTCTTCACTTAATCACAGCGCAATTAGGCAATGAGCAGCAGTGGCATTGTAGTTTCCATTGAAAGTTTCCAGAGAAGAGCTGGGAAGATAGAAGAGAAGTGGAAACTCTCAGATTTATAGTATTTTCTGTAGAAAACAATGGCATGCCAGAGTGCTGTGTTTGAGGCTCTATATCAGAAAAAAGTCAATAACCAGAGAGAATTTCTGATAGGGATTCTAATTGCCAAAAGCACAAGGAGCAACAAACACATCTTGTAGTTTAGTCTCTAGTTTCTTTAAATTGAAAGAAATAGATATTACCAGCTCTGTCGGACAGTGATACCAAATCACATCTAAGAATTGTTCAATAAACATTATTGAATAAATACAAAGAGTCCAGAGATTTTTCTTAATATCTTTTTTAAAAATGAGTTCTATCTAGGACAGACCGCATTTCGATCCCCCGGTTTCCCATAAGGTCCTCCAAGCCAGGAGCGATTTCTGAGTGCATAGCCAGGAATAACACCTGAGCATCACGGGGTTTGGCCCCCATAAAAAGCAAAAAAGAAAAAAAAGGAGTTCTAGAATGCCAGAGATAGCACAGTGGTAGGGCATTGTATATCTTGCACACCTTGCACACAGCAGATCCAGGATGGAAGGTGGTTCAAATCCAAGCATTCTCAAATGGTCTTCTGTTCTGCCAGGCTGCCAGGAGTAACCCCTGAGCACAGCGGGGGTGTGACCCAAAAAACAAAAATAAAAATGAGTTCTAATATAGTTCCAATTTTAGGTTCTGTAGAGTCATACTTGGGAATAGCGGGTTTGTCCACAGGACAATACTTCTCTCTCTATTTTTGCCTGAGTATATATAGCAGCAACTTTTCCTATTTTAGCCTTTTCTGGAATCTTTTATTTGAAAGAGATTCCTTGCTGTGGCTTTACTTGCTTCTTTGTCCCCTAAATTAAAATCAGAGGAAAGATTCAGGTTGCCTTCCTTCAACCTTCCTCTTCTTATTAGTGTGAATATGCCAATATATAATGATGCATTAATTTTATTACACAGGGACTCATATCAGCAAATAAACTTCATATTAATTGGGCTGATTTTTTTCTATCTCTTTAGATAAACAGGGTCTCATCCACCTCCATCTTAGACAAAAAGCAAAGCTTTTTACTAAAGGAGAAGCCAAGAGTTATCTGTGTCTGCTGTAATTTCCTGCAGGGCTTTGTCCTATTTACTCGCATAAGGATTCAGTAAGTGTTCATCAGAGGAACAAATAAGAATCAGAATAAAAGGTGAGAGATCTGGCATTGAATATTTTCAGATGCTCACTAGATCTATAACCTTGGACTAACCACTTGACCTTTCCCTCTTCCACTTCCTCACCTATAAATAAGTGAGGGACTAGATGCTATCTTATTTGTTTTCACAGTTAGATGAGATGGTTTCTTCTACTTACTTTCGACATGTATGCAATACCTCAGTGACTTCATTAATAACAGGCTTGTAAATCTTTCTTAAATCAGCTGCAAAATGTGAAGGGTATACTTTCTTTTATAATTATTTCATCTAAAAAGATTTAAGAAAAAAAAAGTGAAAAAGACTACTGCCAGTTGCATTGGGTTGGTGTTTATCTGAGTGGTGTGTACCAAAGCTTAACATTTTTAGAGAAAAAGAAATAATCCTCAGAAACAGTAAGCATTCTATTGCCCTCATGCAGATGTATCTCTACATGTTCTACTGTATTGAACTAATATATTTATAAGCTTTTATGTTCCATCCTCTTTTGATAAGTTATTTGAGAACCTTGGCCACATCTTTTTCAATGCTTTTGTACAGCCAGTTCCCAGAAGAGTGGTACAAAATAGATGTTGAAAACCTAGGAAACCATAGTTAAATGTGAATCCAGCCTGAGGAAATGTAATGTAGAAAAGAGGGTTTGTTTAGGTCACCCTTGATCCCAGAGCTTAGGGAAGAGAATGAGAGAGAAGGAAAGAAATCAAGACAGAAAGGAAGATGAGAAAGGGAAGAAATTGTGGGAACAGGGGTTGGGGCTTTGGTTATATTGGGAATGTGGGAGAGCAATGTAGCTATGAATTCAAGCCATGGATTCAGCAACACTAAAAACATGAGATCTAAGCTGCAACCATCAATCTTGGTGATGTGCTTGTCAAAATTACAGGTTACAGGGACTACAGGTGAAGAGAGTTGACACTGATGTTAGAACTGGTGGTGTTGAAATATATGCCTAAAACTCAACTATAACTAACTTTGTAAATAATGTTTCATTAACTAAGTAAAAATATTTAAAAATAAACATTTAAATTAAAAATTATAAACAGCTTTGTAAAAAGTGAATCCACAAAACAGTGTAAGATTATGAGAATATATTCTGATTGCAAATGCTCAAAAATAATAAAAATAATTTTATTTTAAAATAAATTAAAAATTATTCTTGGGGTCAGAAAGATAGCATGGATGTAAGGCATTTGCCTTGCATGCAGAAGGTCAGTGGTTTAAATTCCGGCATCCCATATGGTCCCCCAAGCATGCCAGGAGTGATTTCTGAGTGTAGAGCCAGAAGTAACCCCTGAGTACTGCCATGTGTGACCCCAAAACCAAAAAATAAAAAATTTATTCTCTTAAATATTTTTTTTCTTAGGGTTTGGAAGATAATGCGAAGACATGCTGGCAGCTTGTATTTGATCTCTGGCAGTACCTGGTCCTCCACTGTGCCTAGAGTATCTCTTGAATACTGTTGGGTTGAGCCTGAAAACTGAACAACAACTTTCTTAAATAAGGAAATAGCCTAAATATTACTTCTTGGATGTGGGGAGTGAAGGGACCTCCCAGAGTTTCTTGGCTAACAAGGTTTGTGGTTTAATGTTAGGTCCAGGAATGTTATGCTGTTCATAGACTGCTATGCCCATCCTGCTTGGGCAATGGGACCTCCAAGACTACCTCGTGGTACACAGGGGACCATATGGTGCCAGGACAATATCCAGAGTAAGACACAGACCTTAACCCTTGTGCCCTAACCCTGGTCCTATCTGTCCAATGCATGATTATTTGAGTTTTTTTGTTTGCTTGTTTGTTTTGGGGCCACACCTTGTGATTCTTAGGGGTTACTCCTTGCTATGCGCTCAGAAATCACTTCTGGCTTGGGGGACCATATGGGATGCCGGGGGATCAAACTGAGGTCCATCCTAGGTAAGCTGTGTACAAGGCCAGCACCCTACCACTACGCCACAGATTATTTGAGTTTTATCCCTAGAGAGATGCTGGACAAAAAAAATGGAAGTGGAAAGATTTTGTTATAATTTTTTGCTACACTTTTTCTAAAGTAAAAACACCTTACTCCACTTTGAAAGAAAATAATGTTTTCTTTTAATCAAAGAAGAGACATTGTATAATTTAATTTTGGAAATGGTTCTGAAGCAATTTTGTTTGAAGTAATGACCAGTTCAAGCATGCAACTAATCAACGAGAGTGGAAAACAGGAAAATGAACAACACAATAAACTATGAAAGGCAAGAATTGCTTGAATCAAGGTTATTTAATTTTATTTCTTTATGCCCACAATATGACCAATGAACTAAATTAAGTGTTGAATTTTGAAGAGTAGTATCTGTATAAACAGAGACGGAGAGTTTGTTTTTTATTTAAACTTCTGCTTTAGTGATGATCATCACTTCAAGTTCTATTTGGGGGTTGGGGGTGGAGGACCAAATGGAGCTGTGCTCAGGGGTTACTCCTGACTCAGGGACCCATATAGGATGCTGGGGGATAAAACCTAACTTAATAGTGCCCAAGGCAAAGGCCCTCTTCATTGTACTATTGCTCAGCCTGACTTCAAATATTTTTCTCTGTTTATATTGACAAAAATCTTTGTGCCTCACACATGCAAAAAATGTTTCCATTTTTAATTCAAATTCATTTCTAGTATTTACCTGAAAATAATTGTAGATTTTACTTTTTCTTTCTCTGTTCTTGATCTTTATTTAAACATAAAGATTTGATGACTAGAAAGCAAATCATGTAACTCTTTTTATAGACATTGGTTTAAGAGACTTTAGAAATATAGAAAATAAAAATTGAAATAATCTTGAAAGTTACTTAAGGTTTTTGTGTGAGAGGCAGAAACTTATTTTCTAGTTATTATCTCAATGAGGTTAAAATGAAGTTAAAATAGGATTTTCCCTTCACTGGAAAAGAAACAGTTTAAGACAAAATCCTGTTATTATACAAGATAATTTAGAGGCTTAGTTTGATGTTCTGCTTTGTTTACCACCTTCAGCCTGAACAATGTCACCACACCCAGGGCACCAAGTAAGTTCATGGTGGAGCCTGCAAGGGAAGGGAAAGGAAGGAATGAATGGAAGGAGGGAGGAATGGAGGGAAAGAAAGAAAGGAGAGATGGAAAGGAGGGACGGAGGAAAGGAAGGAAAAAGGGAAGGAAAGTAGGAAGAAAGGAAGAAAGAGTGTTTGAATAGTTAGCAGCTCCAGGATAAAAGTTATTTCTTTCATCAGGAATTCCCCTTTCAAAAATGTACCCTTTAACTCTCTAAAAATATTGAATTTAAAAAAGGGCATCATATAGTTTACCATAATACTTTTATTTCCAAATAAGTGAGAGCAAAGTTATTAAAAAATAAAAGAGAAAAGAATGAGAAGAAGAAAGATTTAAAAAAGAAAATACATGGGGCCAGAGAGATAGCATGGAGGTAAGGCATTTGCCTTGCATGCAGAAGAACAGTGGTTTGAATCCCGGCATCCCATATGGTTCCCCGAGTTTGTCAGGGGTGATTTCTGAGTGTAGAAGTAGGCGTAGTCCCTGAGCACTGCTGGGTATGACCCCCCCAAAAAAAACACAACAAATAAATAAACAAAAAGGAAAAAGAAAAACAAGTACAGCAGTAAGCATATTTGTGAAGATTGTATCACTAATGAAGTCATAAATTGATAGTAAAAGTAAGCTCTATTTTTGGGGGGGTGCACACCTAGTGGTGCTCAAGGGTTACTCTGGCTCTGTGCTCAGAAATCGCTCCTGGAAGGCTCTGGGGACCATATGGGATCCCGGTGATCAAACCTGGCTCAATCCTAGGTTGACCACATGTAAGGCAAATGCCCTATCACAGTGCTATCACTCCAACCCAGTAAACTCTTGTTTAGCTATCCATTCTATTAAATTGGTGTGTTTATATAGGAATGACAGCACCAAATAAAGAAAATTGTCCAGAAATTCAAAGCATTATTACTGATACTGTAGTTTTTTTTTCCCCAGTTCTTTGGGAAATTTAAAACCCCAGTTACAATAATTTTTGGATTCCCAGAGGAGTGTATTAGTTTCTATAGCTTTGTAAAAAATGCCTGTATATTGAATGATTTAGAAAACACATATTTATTATCTCAGAACATTTTTGGGTCAGGAGTCCAGGCATAACTTAGGCAGTTCTGTTTAGGAAACTTGCAAATAGTTCTCAAATTATTGTCTTGAGTTTCAGCTAGGACTCTAGATTTTTCTAAGCTCATGTTGATTGAATGCATTTCCTGTCATTGTGGAAAGCACTGGGACTTACTTCTTTTTTTTTCTTTTCTTTTTTTTTATATTTTTTTATTCTTTGGAACACCCCCTTCACCAGTGCAACATTCCCATCACCAATGTCCCAAATCTCCCTCCCTCCCAACCCACCCCCACCTGTACTCCAGACAGGTTTTCCAGTTCCCTCATTCATTCACATGATTAGGGTAGTTCTCTGTGTAGTTGTTTCTATAACTGCACTCACCACTCTTTGTGGTGAGCTTCCTGAAGTGAGCTGGAAGTTCCAGCCCTCCTCCCATTGTCTCTGAGGATTGTTGCAAAAATAACTTTTATTTTTCTCAGAACCCACAGATGAGTGAGACTATTCTGTATGTGTCTCTCTCTCCCTCTGACTTATTTCACTCAGCATGGTAGATTCCATGTACATCCATGTATAGGAAAATTTCATGACTTCATCTCTCCTGACAGCTGCATAATATTCCATTGTGTATATGGAATATGGGCTTGGGCTTTATTTTTTTTTGGACAGATGTTTGATTACAATTTTAATTTCCTCAGTGGTGATGGGGGCGTTTAGATATTCTACCTCCTCCTTATTTAAATGTGGAAGGTTATATGTGTCCAAGAATTTTTCCATTTCTTCCAGGTTCTCATGTTTAGTAGCATAAAGTTTCTCGAAGTAGTTTCTGATTACCCTTTGGATCTCTGCAGTATCTGTTGTGATCTTCCCCTTTTCATTTCTAATACGGGTTATCAGATTTCTCTCTCTTTCTTTGTGAGTTTTGCCAATGGTCTATCAATCTTGTTTATTTTTTCAAAGAACCAACTTCTACTTTCGTTGATCTTTCGTATTGATTTTCGATTTTCCACTTCATTGCTTTCAGCTTTGTTATTTCCTTCTGTCTCCCTATTTTTGGTTCCTCTTGTTGGTAATTTTCTAATTTTTTGAG
The DNA here is from genome assembly GCA_004027635.1 of Crocidura indochinensis. NCBI lineage: Eukaryota > Metazoa > Chordata > Mammalia > Eulipotyphla > Soricidae > Crocidura > Crocidura indochinensis. The sequence goes on along the minus strand of PVKC010047628.1, from coordinate 2,139 downwards.
CTGCGTCATTAGGTTATTCAGGTATGCCCGATACTGTAGTTTTTAATGGTGTATTTTAAGCTGCCAGATCTCCTGAAAGGAGGATGTGGGGACAGCATGCCCATACCCACTCCCCAAAATAGCCCTGGTGATATCAACCCAAATACTTGAAGTTTGGTGAGAGTTGGCGTCCCGAAGAGAATAGTAGAGGAAGGGAAGGGATATAGGCAAATGGTGATTCTGGGTGATGATACAGCTGGCATGGTTTCAGCATGGGATTTAGCCCAGCTTCTCCTCCCTAGATTGCCAGATTTCTGCTGTGTAGTTAATGTAGCCATGATTTTTCATGGCTTGGTTTATCTCTCTTTTGAGAAACATGTGATTATATAGAGCTGGCTCTATTTGAACATGGCGATTACATTTGTGGGTGTGGTTCCAGAAATTCACACTTTATTTTTATTTTTTGGTTTTTGGGTCACACCCGGCAGCACTCAGGAGTTACTCCTGGCTCTATGCTCAGAAAATCGCCCCTGGCAGGCACGGGGGACCATATGGGATGCCGGGATTCGAATCACCATCCTTTTGCATGAAAGGCAAACACCTTACCTCCATGCTATCTCTCCAGCCCCTTTATTTTATTTTTTAAATAATATCTTTATAAACACCATGGTTGCAAACACGTTTGTAGTTGAATTTTAGTCATAAAATCACCAGTGCAACCTTCGAACCACCAGTATCCCCCATCACCATTCTCCCCAACTTTAAATATATTCACACTTTAAATATAATATTTTCTGTAAGACAATATTTTATTTATTTTATAAATAACTATTTATTTATTAAACATTTTATTACTTTATTTAATCACCATGGTTTTACAACTTGGTCATAATACTGTTATTTCTGGCATTCAATGTTCCAGCATCATTGCTACCATCAGTGTAACATTTCCTCCACCAGAGTCTCCAGTTTCCCACCCTTCCCCAAGCCTGCTACTTTGGAAGCCACAAAATAATTTACTTTATATTGCTGGTTACAAATAGTAATGACATTATTGAAAATAAAACCTCAGTAAAAGTAAATTTGTGAAAATTATTACTCACAATGGGGTTATTAAGTCATTGTCTGAGGTTGAGTAAGCTGTTTGTTGCTAGTTGAGCCTTCTGTTTAATTGGTTTTGTATGTTGATCTTAGGAAGCTCCTGTGCTACTTGGACATCTAATTTGGTGCATTCTGATTCAAGTGTCTGTCTTAAAAAATTTGGAGGTGCCTGTGCACTTTAAGAACTCCAGGATTTGTGGAATGGGGCTAATGAGCCAACATGACAGCTGCTGTGCAATGTGTCTGTGGCTGCCAGGGCTTCTGGAAGTATAGAGAGGTGGGTGCCTACCCTAAGTCTGAAAAGACCCCTGAGTTCTCAGCCCCTATACAGGGATACCTGGAGATTTTGTCTGTTGGTTGTGTCTGTAGAGATCAGCAGTAAAGTGGCGTGATGGTGATTGTGGAGTTTGAATGAACCTGCTGAGGCTTCAGCAGAGTAGACTTGGTATTCCTTACTTCTTGAGAGTTCCCCAAATTTTTTGGCTGAGAGGTTGGTTTACCCATGAGGTTTTTTTTTTGTTTTTGTTTTTAGTTTGGCTTGCATCTAGAGAATAAAATGGGTCTATGTAGCTGCCCCAGAAACTGACATGGTGGTGGCTTGGGGCATGTCTGTGCTCTTTATGAATCATTTAAGGGAAAATAATTAAAACAAAAACCACTTGAAGCTTAGAGATATTTGTGTAAATAGCATTTGTGATAACAAAGAGAAAAATCATAAAAATATTTAGAATATTTAGCAGAAGAAGAACTGCAACATGAATGGTTTACAGTCTTCATTTGTGCAGATTTTAATAATTGGGACTCCTCACCCCTCAGTGCTTTATACAGAGTCTTTCTCCTATTTAGCAAATTTTCTTTGCTTTATATCCATATAATTGTCTTTTACTATCTGAATTAGATGGCCTCCAATTTGAGGTCTTCTCTAATGTGTTTCAGTTATACACCCTTTTCTTGATGATCTCTTTCAATCAAGTATATTTCTAGTGTTGAGCTTTGTACACATTTCTATGTTTCCTTCTTCAAATGACTCAAATTTATTCCCATACTATTCTTTTTTTT
>PVKC010047627.1:0-11039 GCA_004027635.1 Crocidura indochinensis | reverse complement strand
TGAGCGCTCCAACAATAAAGATAAGCACCACATAAAAGCCATGGTCTTGAGATAAAAAACATTGCTGAGCATATAAAAAAAGAAAAGAAGAAAAATAAATAAATAAATAAATAAATAAATATAAATGGAGACAATAACTTCCAAAACCATACCAAAACAAAGAAATTGGCAAATAGTAGATAGATAAATACAAAAAAAAATTGTTTTGTGCTTTTTGCCATTTTTTTCTCCTTCCTGCATAGGCACAGTAAATATTGGGGTCATTCGAAAAGGAATTTCCTTGGCCTATGAGATACAGGGTTTCTGCACCCTTGGAGTATATTGTCATGGGATCAACTATAGACTCCGTTCAAGTTCATTTACTCTCCCCTTGGTGCTTTCATGATGTTTGGAAGACTCTGCTACATCCTGGGTGATCAAATCAGATCTCTGTAACTAGAGATCTCAGAGATACTCTGCACAGGTCAAGGGGTGGAACTTATGATGAAGCCTTTCTTTGTGGTTTTAGAAGTTCTGTTCCCTCAGTGTCATTTTAATCTGTCTTCTGTGGTTGGTGGTCTTGGTCTTTGCGCTGATCCTAGGGTGGAGCCTAGACTAGCGTCTTTCGTTATGTTTCCAGAAGACTCACTCCATTGCAATTGTCTCAGACGGACATTTGGAACTGGAGATTATGGTTGTTGTGTAGGTCTTAGCTCGAACCCTAGACTAGGGTTTTTTTATTGGTCACGGGATACATACAGTCCGATCGTGGGAATTTCATATCTTATCTTTAGCAATGTAATCCTCACAATTCTCTCTCTCTCTCTGTTCTCTCTCTGCTCATTACAAAATCTCTGCTCTCTCTCTGCTCGCCAGAATTAATAAAAAAAAAAAAGTAAAATGATAAAAGCATAAAGGTCAATCAACATTCTGAAACAGTAAATACTATTTCCTGAAATGGAACATGCAAAATTAAAAAAAGTTGAAAAATATCATAAAATCCAGATCAGACAAAACTATCTTTGCTTACACATATAATTATGAAGCTAGAAAATAAGAAACACTAAAGTTTAGTGTGGGATGGAGAGATAGCAGAGGGATTAAGTTCTTTGTCTTGCATGTAACCTAACCTAGCTAGATCTCTTGTAATACACATAACCTTCTAAGCAGTGCCAGAAATAATCCCTGAGCATAGACCCAAGAGCAAGGCAGGAGTAGTACTGACTATGGAAACAAAGAAAAGGCAAATTTGGTAAGATACTATTTAGAAAAATATCTACACTATTTTTCTTTATTATAAAGAAAATTAAATGGGAAATTGAAACTAAACTACAACCTGATAATCTATAGTAACAAAATGTCCAAGAAAATGTTAATAAATATAGCTAGAGTGTAGAGAGTTTGCATGAATGAGACAAAAATTTAACTGAGGAGCATAAAACAGAAACTACATAAAACAAAATGCATGCTGTTTAGGCATTTTTAATTTATAAATTAATATAAAAATCTAATATGACTTTTGCTAAAATTCCTAAGAATTTCATTTTGCAACTTGGCAGTTTGCCCAAATAAGTTGTACAATCAACACACACAGCTAGAGAACTTGTTTATAGATATGCTGTAAATAAAAATAGTTATGATCCATACATTGGTGGACAGAACAGAATCTAGAAATAGTCTCAACTGTGTGTCTAATGATTGAATAAAAAGTCATGATGCATCATCATTTCCTTTGACCTTTCTTTTCACCAAACCTAAAATACTTGCCTACTACACATGGTTGTAGCCATGTTCTACTCCCAAACTGCAACGTCAAGTATTTCTCCAAACTTGCCTCTCTTTCCAGTTTCCATACTATGGCCATACATGTTTTAGAATATTTCTTCTCATTAGGAACAACCATTCTTTAGTTCTCCCCATAACTTTTGCTATTAATGATTTCCTACTGATCTCCCGAGTTAAAAATCAATGAGGGATGCATTGAAGGACATACCCATGCTTAAATTTGTTCCTGTGACCTCCCTAATACATGTTAAAAATGTATTATGGAAATTAACAAATCTATTTTTAATAATATCCTTATTTATTCACTATGGTTACAAACATGAGTTTCAGTATACCTCCCCTTCACTTTCCTCCACCAATGTCCCTATTTCCCTCTTTCCCCATCCCTGCCTGTATTCAAGACAGGCATTGTCTTTTTCTCTTTATCATTGTAATGACAGTTGTTAGTGTAGTTATTTCTCTAACAGCAGTAGGTCATCATTCTGGAGTAAACTATAAATCATGGGCTGGTCCTTTCAGCCCTCATTTCTCTTGTCTCTGAGTATATTACCATGTTGTCTTTTACTTTTCCTAAATCCCACCAATAAGTGAGATTATTCTATGTCTATGTCTCTCCCTCTGAATTATTTCACTCAGCATAATAGTCTCCATGTTCATCCATGTATACACATATTTCATGACTATTTTTTTAGGAGCTGCTTAGTATTCCATTGAGTAAATGTACCAGTTTCTTTAACCACTCATCTATTGTCGGGCATCTGGGCTGTTGTAAATAGTGCTACAATGAATATAGGTGTGCAAAAGGCATTTTTGTATTGTGTTTTGTGTGTGTGTGTGTGTGTGTGTGTGTGTTCTGAGGGTATTTCCCTAGGAGTGGTATTACTGGATTATATGGGTGCTCAATTTCTAGTTTTTTGAAGAATATTCAGTGTTTTCCAGAAAGGCTGCACTAGACATTCTTACCAGCAGTGAATGAGAATTTCTTTTTCCCTTTTTCCTACACCAGCACTGACAGTTCTTGTTCTTTGCAATGTATGCCAATCTCTGTGATGTGAGATGATATCTCATCATTGTTTTGATTTACACCTCCCTGATAGTGATCGAGAGCATTTTTTCATGTACTTTTTGGCCATGTGCATTTCTTCTTTGTGGAAATGTCTGTTCATTTCTGCTCCCCATTTTTAATGGATTTAGATATTTTGTTCTTGTCAAGTTCTATTAGTAAAGTACATATCTTAGATATTAGCCCTTTACCTAATGAATATTGGATAGATAGTTTCTCCCATTTTGTAGGTGGCCTTTGTGGCTTTGTAGGTTTTTTAATTTTTTATTTTTGAGGTGCAGAAGATTCTCAGTTTAATGTGGTTGTATTTATCTCTACTTCCACGTGTTTGGACAGTGGTACTACCTCCTTGAAGATGCCTTTAGTCTCAATGTCATGGAGACTATGTTTTGTTTACATATAGAATTAAAGCCTGAGGTTCTAAGATCAGAACACTGGAGAGATATGGGTCTGGAAGCAAATGGTGGTCTGGAAAATAATTCACACGCACACACATGGAGGAAGAAATGGATTTCCAGGAGTTCCCACACTTCTACTCTTTGCTCCTAAGAAGCAGCAAGTTCGGGAGCTGGGCAGTGGCGCTGGAGGTAAGGTGCCTGCCTTGCCTGCGCTAACCTAGGACGGACTGCAGTTCGATCCCCTGGTTCCTCATATGGTCCCCCATGCCTGCCAGGAGTGACTTCTGAGCGAATAGCCAGGAGTAACCTTTGAGCGTCACCGGGTGTGGCCCAAAAACCAAAAACCAAAAACCAAAAAAAAAAAAAAAAGAAGCAGCAAGTTCCATGGAGGTCTGGAAACACAAGAGTGTGTCTTCCTCCCAAATCGAATTTTTCATCTGAGAAAAATGGCCACACTTGGAGGTGGAACCAGGTGGTCTAAACACCGATTCAAGGTGCTACATTCAAAGATGCTTCCAACCAATGAATAACAAGGATATACTGAATAAGGTAGAATCTGATCAATTCCATTATTTCACATCTCCCCCTATTTGACTTTATTGGAAAAAAATGCAGAAATAAGAGATAACATAAGGTAATACATCCAAGGGTAAGAGAGCTACTAAGAGAAGGATGGATGACTCTAAAAATAGAGCAGATAGCATAATTTTGTTGTAAAATAGAAACGAAAATCCCTAAGTTGGTGAGACCACCCCACACACCGTGTTTCTATCCCCTTAGGTGGATGGGTCTGATGAAACAGGGTAGCGGTAAGAAATAAATCCAAGTCAGTCAGTAAAAGATATTCATTAGAGTCATTCTTCTTTAACTTCATGGCCACTCTCTGCCATGTTCTCTCTATCTGTCTCTGTCTCTCTCTCCAGCCCAAAGTCAAACCCCTTTCTTCAAATCAACTCCCAAATCCAGGGATAGGGAAAGTCAGGTTAGATACAAAAGCAACTATCATATACATACCAAAAGAGGAGGTTAGAAGGAAAGGAAGTTAGGGGCACACCTTTGTTTTAGGCTTTTACCTAGATTCACCTTACACTTAATTTTGTCTTGTTTTGGTTACATTGTCTTATAAATACCTATGGTTTCAGGTCTGATATCAAGGTCATTAATTCATTTTAATTTGACCTTTGTGCATGGTGTTAGATGGAGATCTGAGTTTGCTTTTTTGCATGTGACTGACCAGATGTCCCAACACTATCTGTTTAAGAGGTTTTCCTTGCTCCATCTTGTGGGTTTTTGCCCCTTTACAAAGATTAGTTAATTGTAGGTCTGGTAACAGTTTCTGAATACTCAAGTCTATGTGACTGATATGAGGGTCTTGTTTATTCCAATACCATGTTGTTTGAATGACTATTGCTTTGTAATATAATTTACAGTTGGGAAAGTGATGCCATCCATCTTCTTATTCCTGTTACTTTAACTTTTCTGAGCATTTATTTATTTTTTGGTTTTTGGGTCACACCCGGTGACGCTCAGGGGTTACTCCTTGCAATTCGCTCAGAAGTCGCTCCTGGCAGGCACGGGGACCATATGGGGAACCGGGGGATTGAACCGCGGTCCATCCTAGGTTAGCGCAGGAACCTTATCTCCAGCACCAACACCCGGCCCCTCTGAGCAATTATTGTTTCAAATAAATTTCAGGATTGTTTGATCCATTTCTTTGAAAAATAACATGGATATCCTTAGAGGAACTACACAAACAAAATCTATACAATGCTTTGGGAGTATTGTCATTTTAATGTTAATTCTCCCAATCCATAAACAGGGTATGTGTTTCCATTTCCTGTGTCCTCTTTTATTTCTTGAAACAGTGTTTTGTAGTTTTCTTTGTATAGGTCCTTCAACTTTTTAATTAAGCTGTCCCAAGGTATTTGAGTTTCCAAGAAATCATTGTGAATGGAATTTTTTTGTTTTTTGTTTTTTTTTTGTTTTGGGGCCACACCCGATGGCACACAGGGGTTACTCCTGGCTATCTGCTCAGAAATAGCTCCTGGTAGGCACGGGGGACCATATGGGACGCTGGGATTTGAACCAACCACCTTAGGTCCTGGGTCGGCTGCTAGCAAGGCAAATGCCGCTGTGCTATATCTCCGGCTCCAGGAATTGTTTTTTTAATGTCCATATCTTCTCTACCATTATTATATATAAGAAGGCCATTGATTTTTGAATGTTAATTTTATAGCCTGACACTTTGTTATATACATATATTATTTTTAGAAGCTTTTCGATAGTCATTAGGGTTTTCTTTTTTTTTTTTTTTTTTTTTTTGGTTTTTGGGTCACACCCGGCAGTGCTCAGGGGTTACTCCTGGCTCCATGCTCAGAAATTACTCCTGGCAGGCATGGGGGACCATATGGGGCACTGGGATTTGAACCGATGACCTTTTGCATGAAAGGCAAATGCCTTACCTCCATGCTATCTCCCGGGCCCCAGGGTTTTCTAAATATAGTATCATGTCTTCTGAAAATAGTGAGAGTCTGACTTCTTCCTTTCCATCTGAATGCCCTTGACATCTTTTTTGTGCCTAATTCCTATGACAAGTACTTCTAGTGCTATGTAAATAGAAATGGTGAGAGGGGGCAGCCTTATCTTGTGCTAGATTTTAGAGGAAAAGCTTTCAGTTTATCTTCATTGAGTATAATATTTGTTATGGGCATATGGTAAATGGCCTTGCTTATTCTGAAAACAGTTCCTTCTATTCACATCTTGTTTAGAGTTTTATCATGAATGTATTTTAGACTTTATCAAATATTTTCTCTGATCTATTCATAAGATCATGTTTTTTTCCCTTTTGTTGCTATGATATATTATGTTGATTGACTTGCATTTGTTAAAACATCCTTGCATCTTTGGAATGAAACCTACTTGGTTATGGTATATTACATTCTTTCTTTCTTTTTTGTGGGAGGGTCATCCCCAGCAGTGCTTAAGGGTTCCTCCTGGCTCTACACTCAGAAATCACTCCTGGCAGGCTCAGGGCACCATATGGGGTGCTGGGATTTGAACCACCAACCTTCTGCATGCAAGGCAAACACACTGCCTTCATGCTATCTCTCCGGGCCCAGAATTTGTATATTATTATTAGGTTTCAGCCTGATTGACCTATCAAGGAGTGACTGGGTGAGTTTGAGGTTTCCCACTATTGTTTTGCTTTTGATGTCTTCCTCAAATTTGTCAACAATTGCTTTAAATATTTTTCTGGTCCCTCAATGGGTGTGTATATATATATATTTAAGAGTGTGATTTTTTTCCTTGATATTAAAAAATGTCGGTTCAGACATTGCAAATCTCAGGAACTATGAGAAAAACAAACTTATAAATACATAAAATTAAGCTTATATGATCTAGAGTGATAGTACAGTGACTAGGGCACTTGCCTAGCACATAGTAGGGTATAATCAACACAGTATCCCAAAAAGCCCCTTGAGCCAGACAGGAGTGATTTTTTTTAGTGCAAATCCAGGAGTAATCACTAGTTCTGCTGGGTGTGGCCCCAAACCAAAAACAAACAAATAAATCTTTGCATAATATTAATTATTAATATCTGTAGATTCAGTTTCTGTGCATTATCATAATTTACAAAGGATGTTTTAAAATTCTTCTCCAAACCTCATGTCTTTCTTTGTGTTGTAATTCTATAAAATGCTCGTTTTCAAATCTTATATCAAACTTAAAATTTGCTGTTAGTCCTATCATTAAATATACATCGTGAATTATCAAAAATTAATTTTACTGTGAAATTAATTTTTCATTAAAATTTAAATATGCCTACAAATGTCCATCTTGTTCCTTATAACTTTTTTAAATCTAAAGTCTCCATCATCTGATGTTAATATTTCCACTCTGTCCTTTGTAAGGCAGTTGTTTGCTTGGATGAATGTCCTCCAATGTTTGATTTTGAGTCTATTTTTGTTCTGACTACTCAGATGTGCTTATAGGCAGCAAAATGTTGTATTCAGCGTTAAAATCCATTTGCCACTCTGTGTCTCTTAACTGGTCCATTTAATCAAATGATGTTGAGAGAGATAACTATCATGGGATTTAGTATCATTTTTCTGTAAGAGTTTGGTGTGTCTAGGGGAATCCGCTGAACTCTGCTGGAACTCAGATGCCAGCACCCCTATCTGCCTGTCTTCTGTGCTGTGCTGCATTTTCAGCCTGATTTCATCCTGTGTGTGGCTCATCTGCAGATGGCTAACCTTCCCCGGAGGCGAGTGTTCACGCCCAGAAAGGGAGGAGCCAGAGGAGCGCAGCCGCTCCACTTTGTTCAGTGGCCGTGCACATCATTTAGCCAATGAATACAACCACAACACGTAGAAAAAACACACAATACAAGTGTGGCAATGGGGAAACAATGCAGGCCAGCACCAGACATAGAGAATGACGATGGCAACTCTGATGACTTGAACATGACCAACCAACTAGTCAGTCTCTCAGATAAGAAGTTTAGAGTCGCAATATGGAAGATGAACTCAAAGAAAGTATAGAAAAGAACACTAAAAAGAATCAAGAGAATATGAAGATAGAAATCAGAAAACTCCAAACTGAAATTTCAGGTCAAATGACAGGTCTGAAAAACTCAGTAGATGAACTGAAGAAAAACACAAGTTACCAGCAACTGAGGATAGAATTAGTACACTGGAAGATGAGATGAATAACAATTCCATATAACAGAAGAAATTAGAAAAAAATCTTAAAGCAAATGATCAAACAATGGAAAAATTACTCAAAGAATGGGAACAGATGAAAATAGAAGTCTATGATAAGCTCAACAGAAACAACTTAAAGTCCCAGAGACTCAGGAAGAAAATCTCCAGGAAGAATCAACGGTCAATAACATCATTAAAGAGAAACTACCAGAGCTAAAGAATACATGTGATCAAATCCTGCATGCCCAAAGAGTACCAACTAAAAGAGACCCCAGAAAGACACATCCTAGTCACAATGACGGATCCTACAGATAAAGACAGAATATGAAAGCAGCAAGATCGAAAAATTACATTCAAGGGAACATACTTGAGATTTACTGCAGACCTGTCACTGGAAACACTCAAGGCCAGAAGGCAATGATGGGACATAGTGACAAAACACAAATGAAATAAATGCTTCACCTAGAATACTGCACCCAGCAAAACTCACTCTCAGGTTTGAAGGAACAATACATGGTTTCACAAAAAACAGCTCAGAAACTTTACAGACTCAAAACCATTCTTAAAAGAAAAACTGAACAGTCTACTTTAAGATAAGACTGACCAACAGACACACCAAACTTCGATATAAAAATTGCATTAACTCCCAGGACAATTCATTCTCTCAATGTCAATGGACTAAATGCACCAGTTAAGAGACACAGAGTGGCTAAATGGATCAAAAAACTCAATCCAACCTTCTGCTGCCTACAAGAAACGTACCTGAATAGTCAGAACCAACATAGACTCAAAGTAAAAGGCTGGAGAAATTCTCCCAAGCAAGCAACATCCATAAAAAAGCTGGACTGGCCATACTAATATAATATCAGATGGTACAAACTTTATACTTAGGAAAGTTGTAAGGGACAAAGATGGACATTTTGTATAAAGCAAGGGATACATATAGCAGGAAGAATCACTCTCCTAAACATATATGCACCAAATGAGGGGCCAGCAAAATATTTAATAAAATTGTTGACAAATCTAAAAAATAACATCAATAACACAATAATTGTGGGAGACCTCAACATGGCATTGTCAACACTTGACAGGTCAATCAGACTGAAACCCAACAAGAATATACTAGACCTGAAAAGAGAAATGGAAGAAAGAGGCCTAGTAGATATATACAGGACATTCCACCCCCAGAAGCCTGGATATACATTCTTCTCTAATGTGCATGGGACATTCTCCAAGATAGACTACATGCATGCACATGAAACATACCTCCATAATATCAAGAGGATAGCAATTTTGCAGACTACCTTCGATGACCACAAGGCCCTGAAATTATATGCAAATTACAAAGGGATACAGAAGAAAAACGTTAATACCTGGAAGTTAAACAGCCTCATACTGAATAACCAGTGGGTCCGAGATGAAATCAGAGGAAATCAAAACCTTCCTGAAAACAAATGACAATGGAGACACAAACTATCAGAGCCTATGGGACACAGTAAAAATGGTACTGAGAGGAAAATGTATAGCTTTGCAAGTACACATCAGGAAAGAAGAAGAGGCATACCTGAATAGCTTAATGATGCAGCTCATAGAATTAGAAAGGACTCAACAAAAGGACCCAAAAATAGGGAGACAGAAGGAAATAACAAAGCCGAGAGCAGAAATCAATGAAGTGGAAACCCGAAAAACAATCCAAAAGATCAACGAAAGCAGAAGTTGGTTCTTTGAAAAAATAAACAAGATTGATAGACCACTGGCAAAAATAACAAAGAAAGAGAGAGAAACTTGATAACTCGGATTAGGAATGAAAAAGGAGAGGTCACTACTGATATGGTAGAGATTCAAAGGGTAATCAGAAACTATTTTGAGAAACTCTATGCCACCAAAAATGAGAACCTGGAAGAAATGGATAAATTCTTGGACTTTTTTTTTTTTTTTTTTTGGTTTTTGGGTCACAACCGGCAGTGCTCAGGGGTTACTCCTGGCTCCATGCTCAGAAATTGCTCCTGGCAGGCACGGGGGACCATATGGAGCACCAGGATTCGAACTGATGACCTTTTGCATGAAAGGCAAACGCCTTACCTCCATGCTATCTCCCGGACCCCAAATTCTTGGAATCTTATAATCTTCCACGGTTGAATGAAGAGGATGTTGCATATCTAAACAAACGCATCACTATTGAAGAAATTAAGACAGTAATCAAATGTCTGCCCAAAAACAAAAACCAGGCCCAGATGGATTCACTAATGAATTCTTTCAAACTTTCAAGAGGAACTACTACCAATCCTGGCAAAACTCTTTCATGAAATCAAAAAAACAGAAACACTTCCAAATAGCTTTTATGAAGCCAACATCACCTTGATATATAAACCAGACAGAGATGCTACCAAAAAAAAGAAAATTACAGACCAATATCGCTGATGAATACAAATGCAAAGATCCTCAACAAAATCCTGGCACATAGGATTCAATGCCTCATTAAGAAGATCATCCACTATGATCAAGTATGTTTCATCCCAGGAATGCAAGGCTGGTTTAACATCCGTAAATCTATCAACATAATAAACAACATCAACAACAGGAAAAATAAAAATCACATGAACATATCAATAGACGCAGAGAAAGCATTTGATAAGGTCCAACACCCATTCTTGATCAAAACACTCAGCAAGATGGGAATGGAAGGAACCTTTGCCAATATAGGTAAGGCTATCTACCACAAGCCAGAGGCAAATATTGTCCTCAATGGAGAAAAACTAAAAGCCTTCCCTCTAAATTTTGGCACAAGACAAGGCTGTCCTCTCTCACCACTCTTCTTCAACATAGCACTGGAAGTACTCGCTAAAGCGATTAGGCAAGAAAAAGATATCAAGGGAATTAAGATAGGAAAGGAAGAAGTCGAGCTCTCACTGTTTGCAGATGACATGATACTCTACTTAGAAAACCCTAAAGACTCTACCAAAAAGCTTCTAGAAACAATAGACTCATATAGCAAGGTGGCAGGCTACAAAATTAACACACAAAAATCAATGGCCTTTCTATACACCAATAGTAATAAGGAAGAAATGGACATTAAGAAAACAACCCTATTCACAATAGTGCCACACAAAC
>PVKC010047626.1:0-11041 GCA_004027635.1 Crocidura indochinensis | reverse complement strand
GCTCCTGGCAGGCACGGGGGACCATATGGGGAACCGGGGGATCGAACCGCGGTCCGTCCTAGGTTAGCGCAGGCACCTTATCTCCAGCGCCACCACCCGGCCCCCAACACTTTGGATTTTTAAAGGTGCATTTTAAAAGAACTGGATGCTGAAAGGAGATAAAGTGAAATGCATGATTCTCCCTTCAGTAACAATACTGCAAACTGCAGTGCCTAAAAGGAAAAAAGGGCGGGGAGCGGTGGGGGGATGTCTACCACAGAGGTGAAACAGGTGCTAAGGAAACTGGGGACATTAGTGGCGGGAAATGTGTCCTAAAGGGTCTTGAACATTGTAGGACTAAAATTCAACCATGAACAACCTTGTAACTGTCTATTTTATAGAGATGCAATTAAAAGTTTATTAATTAGAACGTTATTCAAAAACAAAGCTGCATCTAAACATTTTGTTTATTTGGGGGCCACACCCAGTGGTGCTTGGGGTGTGGGACATGGGAGATCAACCTGAGCCAGCCACACGCCAGGCAAACCCCCTCCCCGCTGGCCCCGAGGGATCGTTTCCACGAGGAACAGGCAACTCCAAGGTCCGACGGGGTCACTGAGGGCAAACACGGAGGTCCAGCACAGCTGTGACCACCGGCCACTTCTGTCGGGAAAGCCTCGGGAGTTGACTCGAGTGGTGGTGTGGTGGGTTTGCAGCTCGAGAAGGGTGGTCGTGCTACTCAGTATCTATCTGTCCATCTGTCCGTCCATCTCTCCATCCACCTGCTGCTCTACGTTCAGTGGCTGAACGAGAAGGGAAGCTCAGACACCTGAACTGAACCGTGAGGCTTTATTTTCTGGACGAGTCCTTGAAAAATCTACACAGGCATCTTGGGGTTCTGACCTGAGGACTAAGACACTAAAGGCGCGTTTCAGACCGAGTCTGAGGGTGCCTGTTAGACTCTACGAGTCCGCAGGGTCCCTCATGCACCTCGTGGCCGGCACCAGGATGGCCTGTGAGGACAGGGGGCACAGGGTCGGTGAGGGTTCTGTGAGGGTTTATGGATCCAAACTCTAAGAAAGGGGGAGTGCCACCGACGAAGGGAAGCCTGGCACAGAGTCCCAGACGTGGGGTGCGCCAGGGATGATCCCACCGGCTATCTGAACTGCCAGCTGGCCAGCCGTCACATGCCTTTAAATGCCCACCTGGCAATCTCTGGGCAAAACTCTGAGATGGACAAATGTGGCCACTTCGGTCCGGCGGATGATCTGCTGTCAGCTTGGAGTGAAGAGTCGAGCAGACCACACAGAAATGTCTTATTACAACATGTACCCGGAGCAGATAAGGAAGCCACGCGGCTCCCGGGTACGGATGGATGGGGCCTTATCTAGATGTGGCTGCAAGTGGTCAGTGTCGCTGCGGCTTGGACGCCTCTCTGGGAGAAAGTGGCGTTTCTCATGTTGCCACCACAGCGGTACACCCTATAGCCTACACATCAGCCCTGGCCTATGTAAGTGTTGCCAGAGACAGAGACAGAGAGACAGAGATAGTGAGACAGAGACAGTGAGGCAGAGAGAAACAGTGAGACAAAGACAAAGTGAGACAGATAGTGAGAGTCAGAGAAAGTGAGACAGAGACAGAGACAGAGGAGGAAAGACAGAGACAGTGAGACAGAGAGACAGAGGCAGAGCAGTGAGGCAGATAAAGAGATAGTGAGACAGAGACAGTGAGGCAGAGACAGATAGTAAGACAAAAGACAGAGAAAGTGAGACAGATAGTGAGAGACAGAAAGTGAGACAGAGATAGTGAGACAAGAGAGACAGAGACAGAGCAGTGAGGCAGATACAGAGATAGTGAAACAGAGATAGTGCAGTGAGACAGAGGTGGTTGGCCCTGCTGAGCTCAGTGACGGAGAAGGGAGAATGGCAGTGCTGGGTCCACCCACTACCACTCATCTGGCCCAAACCAGGGAGGCCAGCCTGACCACTGTGACCAGCCCTGACCAGAAAGTCCAGCCCTGACTGGGGAAACCAGCCTGACCGCTGGGACCAGCTCTGACCATTGAGTCCAGCCCTGACCAGTGAGTGTGGCTCTGTCCACACTCAGTCCAGCCTTGCCCACCTGGCCCAGCCCTGCCCTCATTTGATCAGTGCCATGGCTACTCCCGAGATGCTCAGAATAGGACATGGGTTCCCGGAACAGGACAGGGGGAAAGAGGGGATCTCTGAAGACTTTCCTGTTCTAGCCTCTGAGCAAGAGGTTCCCACTTTCCCTCCTCCCTGCACCTCCAGGCCACTGAGCCGCAGGCAGTGGCACCTGGGCGCTGACACCGCTGGCCCACAGGAGGACACAGCCCAGGCCCAGCTGCCCAAGGCGGCATTTCCTGAATAACAGCATCTCCACCTGAGCATGCAGCTGAGGCCCTCTGGCCATCAGCAGAGACTGGAGGAAGCTTCTCAGTAACCACAGGTGGAGTGGACCGGCTCCCAAGAGGGCAGACATGTCTGCGGAGGCACAAGGGCGCCCCAGACAGGCCCAGAACCACTTCTGTGGGGCCAGGAATACCTGCAAACACCCCGCAGGAGTACCTGCAGATGACCCGGGAGCACCTTCAGACAGCCCAGGAGCACCTGCAGATGGTCCGGGAGTACCTACAGATGATCCCGGAGCACCTGCAGAGTTCCACAGATGTGTGAGATGCGAGCACTGAGAAGGAGCCTCCAGAATGAAAGTGTCACAGCGAAAGAACTAGGAGCAGAGTTTTTTGGGGATCAAATATTTTGGGATAAAATTTAAAGTTCATTTTCCTCCCCGAACTCCCCTGGCCAATTGCTGACAGGCATAGAGCCCCTGTTCTGAATGAAGGGCAGCCACGCCGTCCTCAAGGCTCACAGCCTTCAGTCAGTCAGCTCTGGGGGAACATCTCCAGTCCTGGGTGCAGGTGGACAGACAGGACTCCCAGCCTCCGTCAAAGGCTAAAAACTCCAGGGCCCAGAGATCTGAGCGGTTGGGGTGGACAGGTTCATACTCACACTCAGATTTCGGTCTCGGTCTCTTGCCTCTAGTGACCTGACAAGCTTTGCAGGGACACACACGAGGTCTGCACTAGGGCAGAGGCGAGAGCCCAGGGGGCCCAGGGAGAGGCCCCAGAATTCAGGGAGAGCCCCTGGGACATAGGCAGAGCCCCAACCATCCAAAGAGATCCCTGGGAACCCAGTGAGTATGATTCTGAGAGCATTTGTGTCAGTGTCTGTGTGAGTGTCTGAGTGTGTGTTAGTGTGAGTGTTAGCATATATGTGTTAGCATGAGTGTTAGCATGTGAATGAGTGTGTTAACATACGTGTTAGTGTGACTGTGTTTGCACGAGTGTGTTAGCATGTGAACAAGTATGCTAGCACATGCGTTAGTGTGATTGTGTTTGCATGAGTGTCTGTTAGCATGTATGTGATAGCAAGAGTGTGTTAGCATGTGGATGAGTGTGTTAACATGTGTTGGTGTGTTTGTATTATTGTGCATGTTAGCATGTATGTGAAGTATGTTAGTGTGAGTGTTTGCATGAGTGTGTTGGCATGTGTTAACATGTGAATGAATGTTAACATGTGTGTTACTGTGAGTGTGTGTTAGCCCGTGAGTGAGTATATTAACATGATTGTGAGCTATTGTGTTAGCTTGAATGTGAGTTTGAATGTCTGCATGAGTGCATATGTTAGCGTGAGTGTATGAATGAGTGTGAGTTAACACGTGTGTGTGTGTGTCTTATCATGTGCTTGTGTGAGTGTGAGCATATGAAACAGACTGCAAGCGTGAGATGTGAGTGTCTCTAAGAAGGGCCAATGAGGGCCAATGCCTGGTAGAAAAGCCCAGATCATATTCCCCCGTTGCCCCCGTGCCCAACAGTGTCTGTTCCATATTCCCTGAACCAACAACAAGTGATTTGACCTGGCCCACCTCTATTTGGCCCACCTAGGCCACCTACACTGGACACTGGGTCTACCCAGCTCCTGTCCCCATCTGTTGGGATCCCCATCAGTTCCCTGGAGTGATTAGTTGCATCAGGGCCCCTTGTGGCTAAGCAGGATAAGGGGCAGCCCTAGGCAGAAGCTTCAGAGCCTGGACTCTGAAGAAGACGATGTGCAACCAAAGGAGGTCCTAGGGTAGCCCCCTCTGGGTGCTCTGTCTACAGTGCTCCATCTGGTATACTCCCTGGGGGTGCTCCCTCTGTGGTGCTGCAGCAGAGAGGCTGCATGGGGAGGAGGAGTCTGACCCTCTTGGTGGACTCAGAGTCTGGGCCCCGTCTGCATGTTTGGAAATGAGCATCGTTCTGCCCCAGAAGTGGCACAGTGACAGTTACTCAGGGATGTTCTGGAAATTCCCAAGTACAAAGATTAATTATAGTCATTTTTAGATTTCATGAAAACAGTTGTTTAAGAGAAAACGGCCATAAAACTGCTTTGCTCACGCTCCACTGATCGGCGCAAGGAAACGCGGCATAATAACTTAGGTGCTTGGGTTCTACTGAGGAGGGCGGCCTGACTCACCTGGAGCTCAGAGAGGAACAGGAGAGTGAGCGAGCGAGCGAGTGAGTGACCATGCTGGGCGGCAGCAGGGCTGAGTTCTGGGGCTCTTTGGGAGCACTGCCAGGGTACTCCATTTTCAGATCCTGGTCTGGGGCAGGCAGTAGACCCAGGTTCCAGTCCTCTAGAGAGAAAAGGCAAGTCCCCTGAAGGCGAGAGTTTCTCAACCTCCAAGACCAGTACGGACAAGACCGGCCCCACAGCCCGGCCACTGACAGACTCCTGAAGGACCATCTAGGATGGAGATGCCCTTGGAACCTGGGATGATGACTGACCCTGTGCTACATCATCACACTTACCTGGCTGCCTGGGTCCCAGGAGCAGAATCCACCTCATGCGTGGGGCCTCTCAGGAGCAGCACCCCTTAGCCCACAGCTCCCAAGTTGGCGGGACTCTGGCCAAGTCCAAGGACACTATCGCGTGTCTCCTCCCTGACCAGCCCAGGGCATGCAAGGCTGCCCCTGTCTGCTACCATGAACATGTGTCTGGTGCTTTGCCGGTCCAGTTTGCGTCTGGCTGCTGCATGTGACTGTGGAGAGTGTCCTGGCTCCCCATCCTCCCCATGGAATGATTCGGACAGGACAGGCCTGTTCGATCTCACCCATGCCTGCTTATGACAAGTCCCTCCTGTGGCCGGTGTTCTCCCGGCTGGGCTCTGTCCTTTCTGTCCCGAGAAGGCCGCAGGTGTGGTCAGTGGATCGATCTCAAGGTGTGGAGGGGCAGAAAGAGCAGAATAAGCAGAGTGAGTGGAACAAGTGGGGCCTTTACTCCAACCTGGCACCTAGCGACTCGGGCCACTGTGGAGACACTCTGTCCACCATTGAACTGTCCCTGTGCCAGGCCAGAAATCCATCTGCTATGGGTCTGCCTTGGTCTTGCCACTGGCCCCCACTGGCCCCATGACCACATACATAATAGTGGGTTGCTGAAGAGAAAGGGATGGTTGAGTCCTCTGGCTTTTGTGCATTAGTAAGATCACTGGTTCTGCTATGCCGCCTTTTCAAAGACAATAGTTGGGTCTGTCTTGCCTCGGGGGGTTGACTGGGGCTGCCTGGACTCTTGTTCTGGGTGAGGGGTGCACTGTCCCAGCACCTTCCTCCCCATTTCTTCCCCCATCCTTCCTGGACTTAGCTCAGGAGCCTCACGTGATGTGGATGCTATGGCTCTTGTGTGGCCTTCTCCGCCAACTCTTGCTTTAGGACACTTGGTTATACCAACCTGTGAACCTGAAATTCTGCATCTGGGTCTGGGTGTGTTGCCAGTGACAAGGCCCTCCTGGGGCCCTCTGAGCACCTGCACTCAACCTGCCATCTGCCTCCCTTTCCAGTTACTTTGGTCTTTTTCTCGGCCAAGGGGCCCCTTCTGCCACTTCATTTGCACCCATGGTGTGAGCCTGGGCTTCTGCCGCCTGTCAGGTGGCAGGGTGGTGGAGCTCCTATCCAGTGCTTGTCCACCACAGCTCCATAAACTCAGTGCTGAGCTTGGCTTGTTCTCCTGTTGCCTCTGTCTTGGGTGACTCCTCACCAAGGTTTCTATGGCTGAGTGAGGCCAGGCCAACACCTTCTCACAAGTAGTATGTGCCCCGGGGTTGCTGGCCTCAGAAATGGATGAGTCCCTTATCCTTCAGAAGCTGGTTATAGGTTCACCCCTGGGTACAAGTAACTACCTGAGCCCCGATCATTCATGGGTGTGGCCTGGGGAACCGGATATTACGTTTACTTTACCTGCAAGACCCTGCCCATTTCCTGGGAGGGGTCTTGGAAGGGTATATAGGTCTGTGGTCTTTGGCTTTCGGGCCTTTTGCCTTTTGCCGTTTGGATCTTTTGGATCCTGGCCAGCGTGTAGGTCAGAGGTGACATGGATGAAAGAAGATGTAGGTCTAGCTAAGAATAGCATGCTTGAATGGTAGCAGCCACATCAGATGGCTAGGGCTGAATAAAGATGTTATCTCTCATGAAGCCTGCCTGTGAGTGAGATTTCTACCTGCCGCTCTCATGAACCTCCAGACCCGCCGGTTAGTGGGGACTGGAGCCACGTGACCTGGGATGGCGGACAAAGGCCTTCAGCTCCATCCAGCTTCATCTTTATTTATTTAAGTCAACACTGGTTGGTGTCTGGGGCAGATGGGCTTTGAGGAGTTGTGCAAACTTCCAGGGAAACTAGCTTGGCTGCCTCTGCACTTTGTCCGGACGTGAATGCAGCAGACAGTATGGACTATCTGCCCTGTGCAGTTTGAGTTTTCTTTTCTTTTTTTCTTTTTGGTTTATGGGTCACACTCAGCAGCGCTTAAGGTTTCCTCCTGGCTCTACGCTCAGAAATCGCTCCTGGCAGGCTCAGGGGATCTTATGGGATGCCGGGATTTAAACCACGGTCTTTCTGCATGCAAGGCAAAACACCCTACCTCCATGCTATCTCTCCAGCCCCAGCAGTTTGGGTTTTCTTTACAGAAACCATTGCTGAGCAGCTCACTCTGTGGGGTGACATGAGGCTTGGGCTGCCTCTTTTGCCTGACCGGTCTCCTCCCTCAGGTTTTGGAGAAGCAGCCACGGTTCACGTGTGATGTCCTCCTCCGGGCTCTGTTCTCAGTCCTCGGTCCTTGCTCTGCCCTCCACGCACTGTTTCGGTCTCTGCCATCTGCTGCCACTGCTGGAACGTGTTCCCAACTGGCTGGAGAGGAGATGGGACAAAGAGAGACAGAGACAGAGACAGAGGGGCCAGGATGGTGACACTATCCACAGTCACCCACCATGCTGCTTGTTCCCACAGCACAGCCGGGTCTATAAGGGGTCCTGGAAAAGAGAAGATGCTGAAGCTCCTCCAAACAGGTTCTCCCCCAGGCTTCTATTGTCCAGGCTCTCCCCCCAGGCCCCTTCCCCTGCCACCTCTCCACACCTATCACCTCTCCCCACACAGACTTGTCACCTCTACTCCACATACCTGCCATGTCTCCTCACACACCTGTCGCCTCTCCTCACACTCACGGCAGTGCCAAGGTCGTGTTAGACACGCAGCTGCTCTGGGGTCTGACCCCAGCTGGGGGCTCCACGGGGCCTGGCGTTGGGCTGCCTCTGCAGCGTGGCAGATACCTAAGGGCATTCCTGAGGCAGTGTGTGCCCATCTTACCAGGCTGCGGAGGACACTCAACAGGAGCAAGGCCAGCACCCCGCTCTGCCATCTGTGCCGAGCACATGCCCAAGGCAGCACGCAGGCTGTGTCCCTGTCGCGAGCAGACCCAGAGAGTGAGCAGCCAGGCTCCAGGGTCCCTCCACTGGGGCCTCCATTTTCAGGACAGCCCTGAGGGGAGCTTCTCCATATGAGAAACCCTGAGCCCCTCCTCAGTGTCTGCTGCTCTAAGGGTTGACCCATACGTCTCTGGTATGACCCTGAAACAGCCCCAGGCCAGAGCACCCCAAAATAGGATGTCCAGCAGGAGAGCCAGCTCCCCTTATGTGTGAATCCTGACCCCATCTCTACAGATCCTGTCTATGCAGCATGGGCTCTAGAACATTCTTTGTCTTTGCATTGACCCACCCCCCCATCGGCTTTTTCCCCTTTGTGTGCTCTGGTGGAGTTAAGACTGAAGGTACAGCAAGAACCCCAGAGACAGGGTATAGCAAGGAAATGGACCCCATATGTAGGGTCTGAGTGGGAGCAGGTAGAGGGCTCTAAGCCCAACCAGAAGACAGCCCTGCTCTCCAGCTCAGAAGCAGCTCCCCTCTTCTGGGTCTGCCGTGGGGACCCCATATGAGAGCTTCACTCTAGGACCCCGCCTCAGCCCCACAGAGGACCCACAGCCTGCAGCTCACTGAAGGCTGCCCAGGTACGGACCCTAGCCTGGAGCAGCAGAAGAACTTCGAGCAGCAGCTTCTGTGCTGGATGCCGAGGGCCATGCGGGTCACAGAATGCCCCTAACCAGCTCCTGGAGCGAGGGGCCTGTCCCCACGGTGCCCTCCTGGGTCCCTGCGGCCTTTGCCCACCAGCCGGGCTTCCTTGTGCGTCAAACTTCTGGGCTCTTTGCCGATCCCTGGAACCCTGGTGTGGACAGCCATGGGGTACAGGGTGCCGAGGATCGGCCAGCAGGAAAGTGGTGGACACAGGCCCTGAGGGAGCGCCTAAGGGTGCTTGGCAGGAAGACCGGCCGGGTCATACTTTGGGCACCGGAACCTGTGGGCCGGACCAGGACCACGCACATAATCTACTCTCAGCTCCCAGCACACGGACCTGTTTGCCAAACTCGGTGCGATTTCTGTAATTATACACAGAATGTATTTTAACCAAATACACAAAGAAAAATTTTATAATGCCACTTAGGGTCTAGATTTAAGTTAAACTATTACTTAGTCGATCTCTCTTAATAGGGTACTAAAAGGAAATTTTATGACAACATTATCAGTAGCATTTTGCTGATAATTAGAATAACAATAATAATACCGAGATATTTTTTCCAGTAATAATGGTGTTATTAATGAGATTTTTATGAAAGACAGACTTCTTTGGTATAATTATGAAAATTGATCTTTTGCATTTACTTATTCACTGAAATCAGATAAGTGGCTTAACTACATGTATTATTTCTAATAAATATTCAAAAGAATGCATTTAAACAAGGCTCCTCATTCTATTCTTGCTCATATTCCTTGCATTTAAATAAAAGTGTAATTGCCCTGCGTTTTAACTGCTGGTTTGGATCAGCTGTCTAACCTGTGCGTGTAGCTGTTTGCTGTTTGCATTTTTAATAGCTTTATTACCATTTGGTGAAGCCTTAATTTCTGACTCCGTTGAAGGGGCTGCCTTGAAGTCAGCACTACAATTTAACCAGCAATAATCTGTCAAGATAAGATAAAGACCCGCACCAGAAATGCAGTATTTGCCTGGTGCCTTCTGTCACCGCTCAAGGCGAGATCCGGGAATGTCAAAATGTAACCTCAGAAAGTTTTCTAAACTTTGCAGCATAATTTTACACTTCAGGTTTTTAATCAATGACTCCTGGGGGGCATCAGCCAGCGACAGGGAAGATTAGACCCTGGGTCTGACTGTCAGTGAATTTACACACAGCTGAGGTGGGAGCCACGTGCGCGTCTATGGGTGTTGGTGTGATTGTGTGTTAGTGGAGCTGATGTCTTTCTGTGCTTCTGTGCGTTCACATGGGAGCGTGTCCACATGCATCCGTGTGTGCGTCTGTGTCTCTGTATTAGTGTGAAACCAAATGTGTTCATGTATGTCATCGTCATGTGTGTATCGTGTGTGTCTCTAGGTGAGCATGCATCCATGTGTCATCACATGCATGTATGTGTCCTTGTGTATAGCAATGTGCCTGCCATTCATGCCCATGAGTCCACATATTTTCAGGTGTTTGTGTGCATGTGCCTACTCGTTGGTTCATAAGTGTGTCTGTGGTCATGTGTGTTCACAAATGCTCTGTGTGTACACGTGGCCCCGCATGTCTATGTGTGGCCCCCACTTGGCCAAGGCGTTGAGCTCCGCTGGTCTCTGAACATGGTGAGCCCACATGTGCCTCCGTGGCTTGTTGGGACCCTACTTTTGACACTTGGGGACAGGAGAATGGGGAGCCCCCCTCCCTCATCAGCTGCTTCCTTCTGCCCCTGCCACCCTCCCAGGCTCTCCCAAAACCCAGAATTCAGAGGCTTTTGTGCACATTGAGGCGAGGACAGCAGTGGGCACGGGGAGTCAGGGGGAATCCAGCTTCCCAATATTCACCTTTAACATCTCGTTTGTGCTGCACCTGAGACACGAGGGCTTTTGGGGCCATCGGGGAGTGTGTGAGTCCTGACTTCTGGGATGGAAGCCACCTAGGAGCCCTGAGTCCTGGCTCCCAGATCTCATCTCCTTTGCCCCTGGGCCCCACTGTCAGGCTCTCCCAGGGGTCCAGACCTCAGGACACCGCCTCCCCTGCCCACGTGCTATGCCCAAGGTGATCAGACGCTGTGCCACACCGAGAGAGACTCCCTCTGCTGCCTGTGGGGACGAGCCAGCTCCCTGTAACGGCTGTGGGCCCCTTGTTCAGTGCACTGACCCTCGCCTGTGTGGATCGAGGCCCTTTCTGCCATCCCCTTCCCACGTGGCCATATGGAACTTTCCAGAAGGCCAGCGCAGGGCTGCTCTCCATACGGCAGGCACACATTGAGAAGCAGCTGCTGTTACTTCTCAGGACATCAAGGATCTGCATCACCCTCCTGACCTGTGACCCTGACTCCCCCACGGGTCTTTCAGATGTGCAGAAGCAACCCTGGGTGCAGCAGGCCCACCCACATGTCCCCTTCTCTGGGGGTTGTTGCATATGTAAACATTTCTAATCTTATCATGATTTGGAATTTTTATGTATAAACATTTCTGGACCCACCCTGATCCTACCCTGATCAGTGATTGGACCCTACTCTAGGGTGGGACCTGGCTTTCTGCCCCTACCCTAGGGTGGTACCTGACTCTAATGTATAAAAGAGAAGTCTTTGGAAGGCTTGGGGGCTTTT
>PVKC010047625.1:0-11029 GCA_004027635.1 Crocidura indochinensis | reverse complement strand
GGACTAGATGGTGTTCTTTCACTTTGGGAGCTGGATGATGGCTTGTTGGTGCAGGAGGTCAGTTTCCGTTCATAATGAGCTAAGAACTGAAGATGCAGGGGTTAAATAGGGAGATATAACAAGTCAGGATTGAGGTGGTGAGAGGGTGGATGAAGTTCTGAATGAGGGAGAGGAGGGATTATATATAAGAGGGTCTATATACAATATAGACATGACTTGTTTCTTGTATAGATTAGGCAAACATAGTGGAGTTCACCACATATAAACTTATGCCCAATTATAAACAAACTTTAGAGATTTGTTTTAGGTTGTAGTTGGAGGCCCGATCCTTATGAAATGAGTCAGAGCACTTAAGAAATAATTGAATTAAGAAAAAATAAATTATTTGAAAAATGGCTTAGGAGAAATTTTAAAAAGAGTAAAAAGAAAAAGAAAGATGGAAAAAAATAAACAAATTGGGACGGTACCTCAGAGGGGAAAGGTTTTCCAATTTCTTGGTGCTTCTTGGTTGGCAGAGTGAACTTCGCTAAATGAAGCTTTCAGGGTTAGATTGCGCATGGAACATTTTAGGATAAACATAGTTTTCATACTACTAAGCAATATGGTAGTGTGGCTTCTATACTAAGCCCTTTCCAAGCAGCTACTTCTCTGCTCCTTCTCTGGCTATCTTTGCCTCTGTCTCCCTTTTAGCTGCTCTCCAGGCTTCCTTGCTGACTGGCCCTTTTGCTAACTCTAACTCTCCTTCTTATCTATCCCCTCTCTCACCCCAGAAAGACTCCTCTACCCACCCATTCTAGGTATGGGAAGTTCTGATCATTCAGGTGTGATAAACAAGAGGTTGGGGAAGGAGATACTAACAGTAGTAGGCACTATAAGAGGAATCTACCTTATGTAGTGTCATCCACCATGTCTTGTGCATTGAGGTTCTTTTCCTAGAAAAAACTGACAGCGTAGGTCTTATGGTATAATAGTACCATACCATAGCAGTTATCTATTTCAGTGATCTCAATGGTCATAAGCTTTAGGTCATAGTAGAAGATATAATCATACAAAAATGTGTAAATTGAAGTATATTATCAAGACATTGTTATAATGAGCACTGTATATGAAGTCTAATATGATAAAGCATCGAATTGCGAAATTACATTGTCCATCCAAGAACTTCGGTTGCCAAAGAAGTTGAAGAGTTATCTAATGTGGCCTCCCTGCTCCTGCAGAGATACCACAAACGTGGTTATTTTCTCAGAGGAAGTATGGGTTCAAAACATACAAAGAACGCACACAGACAAAGAAAATGGGAAAACTAGTGAGAGCCAGCTAGCTTCCATTTATTGTAAAGAGGGCCGGTCATTAGATATCATTCATGGTGGTGCGGGCAAACAAAGAGCAGTGAAAAGAAGTGTAGAGCAAACACTTTGTCTGAGCAACTTCTCAAGACCTATGGTTACACAGATAGCAGCATAATTTTTTTCTCCAAGATTCCTCAAGTCGTCTAGCTACATAATTAACAATGATCCCCTAACATAACTCCCCCAGCACCTGGCTACATAGATAACAAAAATTGCTTCTCCCAACCCACGGGACATGTCTAGAATATGTTCTGTCTAAAATATATTTTTCTCCCAAGATTACTGGCATCAGTGTTCCCTTTGGCTTGTCACAATGTCTCACATAACATTTTAGATTGACCTTAGTAAAGGCAGGCCCCTTGAGAGACTGCTAGAGACTGTTAGGCCTCAGGCATCTGCTAGAGACTTACTAGGCTTCAGTTTCCCACAATTTTATGCATAGTAAAATTAAGGTTTTAAAACATACTGATAGTAAGCACTGCAGTGGGAATCACTGGCTTCCAATCATGTTCTGCTCTTGATTCTGTGGATAAATATATTATAGCATTATTGTAGGCCTTTGCAGTGTGGGACTGATTGAACGCCTGTTTGATTTAAACTGCTATTTCTATTGTTGCAGTTTCTTTGTGGTATAAAAGAGATTTAGGGTTTTGTGTTTCTCCTCTTCTGCTTGATTTGATCACTTCTCCTGCTATGGCACCTACTGTGTTCAGAGTACCTATCATTTAGACCATTGTGGTTCTTTGTGGGGTATTCTAATGCTACATATTAGTGATAACATTCTGTATTTATCCTTCTTCTAGCTTACTTCATTTAACATATTTTCTAGTTTAATCCATGTTGCTGAAAATTGCATGATTATATTATTTCTTACTGCTATGTAGTATTCCATTGTGTATATGTACCACATCTTCATGATCCACTCATCTGTTGTTGGACATCTAGGTTGATTTCAAATCTTGGTTATTGTGCTGAGTATTGCAATGAATAGTGGTGTACATACATAATTTTGGGTTAACGCCTATCTATCTTGGGGATAGATATCCAGGAGCATGACTGTTTGGTCATGGCAGCTCAATTCTGAGTTTACTGAGAACCCCCCATACTTTTTCCACAGAGATTGGACTAGGCATCATTCCCACTAGTAGTGCATGAGAATTCATTTCTTACTGCATCCCTGCCAACAGAGATCCTAGACTTCATCCTAGGACCTGTGCAAAGACCAAAATCTCTAATTACAGAAGACTGACTTTGACAGCCACAAATAGCAGAACATTTCCTGGCCCTATCAAAAGACGTTGGATTTGACAATGAACATGATCATAGCCTGTAGTTGATATCATGACAGTATGCTTCAAAGGTGGAGAAACTTTCTAATTTCCTCAATAATTACTGTGCCTATGCAAAACAAACAAACATAAAACCCCAAAAAATAAAACTAACCTTGCCACGCCAGCCCCCCTTCCTATTTTTTTTAATTTGTTCTCATTTTGGTTTTTTTCTTTTTCTTTCTTTCTTCTTTTAAATTTAAATTCATAGCTTCTACACAGGGGCTTATCCCCACTTCTTTTCCAACAGAACCATAGAACATGAATCAGCTTGTTCTACCTCATAAATTGAGGGGAAAAAATGTGAATGGTACCAGGAACAAGCAGTCTTGTGAACATTGTGTGGAAATAAAAATGATCAGCCATAGATATCCAACCCAAAGTCAATGACAATAAAATCAAAAGACCCAAACTACATCAAGCTATACTGTACACAAGAGGGACTTGTTACACTCAAAATTTAGGAATCTAAGGGTGAAGACAGGGGAAGCATACAAAGATCAGGGGCGGAGGGAGGTCAACACTGGTGGTGGGAATTGCCCTAATTCATGGTCATTATGTGCCGTAAATATAACTGTGAAAGACTTGTAATTCACATTGGTCTCAATAAAAATTATTTTAAAAGTTCCAAATAAATATTGAAAAAATGCAGAGACAAAGACCCTGAGTAGACTTAGACTTAAAAAGATTTAGAAAACTAGTGTTAAGAAGTTGAATAAACTTTTTTATATAATTTAATTAAAACACTGTGAGATATCATTATAAAGTTGTTCATTATTGAGTTTTAGTCACATAATGTCCAACATCTGTCCTTTCACCAGTACACATTTCCTATCACCAATATCCCCGGTTTGCATCCTGCTCTCCCTTATGCCTGCCACTATGCCAGACACCTCTCTCTTGTTTTTCTCTTTCTCTCTCACACTCTCTCTTGCTCTTTCTTTCTTGCTCTTCTATTTCTCCTTTCAAAATACCATGGTTTGCAATATGGTTCCTGAAGGTATGTTATACATATCACTTTACCTCCTTTCAGCACACAGTACTTGTCCATTGATCATTGCATTATTGTCCAGTAATCATTGCATTAGTGGTTCCTTTCTACCTTAACTACACTCCCCTGCTATTTGTGGAAAGCTTTCTGTCATGTTCTGGTCCTCCTGGCACTGATTCTATTGTCTCTGGATAATATTACCATATTATCTTTTGTTTTTATCGATCTTTTGTATTATCTTTTGTATTTATCTTTTTATCACACAAATGTGATCACTCTGTTCCTCTCCCTGTGACTAATTTTGCTCAGAGTAATAATCCCATGTTTATCCATGTATAAGCAAATTTTATGACTTCATTTCTCCTAATAGTTACCTAGTATTCTATATAGATGTACCACACTTTCTTTAGTCACTCATCTCAAACACTTAGATTATTTACAGTTTCTGGCTATTTTGAATAGTTCTGCAATGATCATAGGAATGAAGAAGCTTGCTTTTGGGTCTCTAGAATATATTTCCAGGAGTAGTATTGCTGCATCTTAAAGGGAGCACAATTTCTAGTATTTTGAGGAATATCCATATTGTTTACCAAAAAGGTTGGACCAATCTACATTCAAACCAGCAGTGAATGAGAGTCTCACATTTGTGCCAGCATTGGTTGTTCTTGGTCTTACTGATGTTTACCAGTCATTGTGATGTAGGTGATATTACATCATAGATTTGACTTGCATCTCTGATGATTAATGATGTGTACCTTTTCTTTAATCTGATTTTTGGTCATCTGTATTTCTTGAAGAAATGTTTGTTCATCTCTTCTCCTCAATTTATAATAGGATTAGATGTTTCTTTCTTGTCAAGCACTACTACTGCCTAATATACCCCTTTTTTGATGGGTAGTGAGTAATTTGTACTTATTTTTATCCCAGTCCTTGTTTCCCTTGAGGTGCAGAAGTATCTTAATTTAATGTACTCCCATTTGTTTCTATATGTTTGACCAATGGTGTTTTATCCTTGAAGATAACTTTAACTTCAATGTCATGGAAATTTCTGCCTATGTTATGGTCAATAGATGTTGTACGTTCAGGTTTGACATCAAGGTCTTAATCCATTTTCATGTGACCTTTGAGCATGATGTCAGGAAGAGGTCTGAGTTTAGTTTCTTTTTTTTTTTGTTTTTGTTTGTTTGTTTGTTTTGGGGCCACACTCAGTGACACTCAGGGGTTACTCCTGGCTATGCGCTCAGAAGTTGCCCCTGGCTTGGGAGACCAAATGGGAACCTGGGGATCGAACCGCTGTCTGTCCTTGGCAGCGCAGGGAAGGCAGGCACCTTACCTCCAGCGCCACCGCCCAAGCCCTGAGTTTAGTTTCTTGCACATAGCTGACAAAGTTTCTTAGTACCACTTGCTGAAGAGGTTTTTTGTTGGTTTCTATTGTAAAGCTTAAAAGACTTGAACACTAAATCCAAAGTCAAGGACAACAAAACCAATACACAATCTACAACAAACTGTACAACTGGAGAACAATTACAATAACATTATGGGGGGTAAAGGAGGCAGATATAGTATGCATGCTGGGAACAGGGGTAGGAGAAGAACAACACTGGTGGTGGGAATGCCCCTTATTCATTGTCACTATGTGCCTTAAATATTACTGTGAAACATTTGTAATTCATTTTGACCACAATAAATTTTTTTAAAAAATAAGTACTTTCTCTCAACAAAGCAAAATTATATTTATATCTATTTTCTTCAAAATTTTTAGATCTGGACTATAATTTTGGTTTTTATTCAGAAACATTTGGCTTTAAATAGAGTATAAAAAGCTAAAATCA
Source organism: Crocidura indochinensis (assembly GCA_004027635.1). Lineage (NCBI taxonomy): Eukaryota > Metazoa > Chordata > Mammalia > Eulipotyphla > Soricidae > Crocidura > Crocidura indochinensis. Next base: position 5,529 of record PVKC010047625.1, on the reverse strand, counting down.
ATATATTATGTACACATAATAAATTATCCACTATTAAGTTCATTATATTTGCTTTTTTTCCTCACTAACTTGAAGAACCTTATATATTTTGCTCTTCTATCTGGTTTTTTGTCTCTATGCATTCTATACTGTTTCATTGACAAAACTATATATATTATTTTATTAGTTCAATAGTACATTTTAAAGTAAAGAGTAATATTAAAGTATGACACTAAATCTGAGAAGAAGGCAGTGTGAGAGAGAGGTGATAAAGACAAGAAATGGAGACACGTGTAGAGAGGAAGAGAAAGAAAACAAGATTTCACACCAAGGGCAACTCAAATATGAAATTCTCAATAATACCTTTCAAAAACTAGCTTTTGGTACACGCCAAACTTTTGCATAAAGGTGGCAAAATCTCTCTCCATGTCAATGGACTAAATGCACCAAATAAGAGACAAAAAGTAGCAAAATGGGGTGACTATACTAATATAAGAGGACATAGATATCAGGCTTAAAAAAGTTATGAGACATTTAAAAATAATCAAAGGACATAAACATCAGGAAGAAATCACACATATTTAGATATGTATGCAACAAATGTGGAGCTAACAAAATATTAAAACAACTGCTTATGAACTAGAGGAAAGACCAATAGCAACACAACAGTAGTTAGAGACATCAACATAGTTCTGTCACCTCTTTATAGAACAGCTAGGCTAGATATTCATTGCAGTGTTATCTACAATAACCAGAATCTGGAAACAACCCATATGCCCAATACAGATGAGTGGATTAAAAAATGTGGTACATATACATAATGGAATATTATGCATCCATCAGGAAAATAAAATTATAAAATTTTCCTATACATGATGAACATGGAAACTATTATGCTGAGTAAAATAAGTCAGAGAGAGACAGAAACAAAATAGTCTCATTCATCTGTGGGATTTAAGGAAAATAAAAGACAGCTTAGTAATAATATCCAGAGATAATAGAGATGAGGGCTAGAAAGATCATTCCATGATATGAAGCTTACCACAAAGATTGGTGAATGCAGTTAAAGAAATAACTACATCGACAATTATCATGACAATGGTAGTGAGTGAGAGAAATAGAATGTATGTCTCAATGTCCAGCACGGGGTGGGGGAGGAAAGAGATAGGAGCATTAGTGGCAGAAAAGGGTGAAGGGGATTGTATTTTTTATGAACTGAAACCCAACTACAAACATGTTTGTAACCATGGTGCTTAAATAAGATATTATAAAATAAAAAAATGAACAGCTAAGCCAAAACTTAACTAAGATACACTGGCTTTTAAGGAAAAAATGGAAGAGAAATGATTATATATAAAACATAGTTACATGCATATTTGTATGTATATTTACTTATTAAATATATACTTGTTATTTATATGCATATGCATTATATGTGTTTTATAATGTATTTTATATTATGTGTATATATTACTACATATAGTTATATATAAATGTATGTTTGCATCAATATTTATATACATATATATAAAGTTTTTCATTCCCAAGCCTAATGCTCCTTCTTCTAAAAGGTACATGAAACATTCTCCAAGATAGGCCACATACAACTGACCTCAGTTCTATCTGATCTAAACATTTTAATCTACCTGCACATGTGTATTTATAAAGCAAATAATATTTGGGAAATAATGGAACTGTACTTTTGCTCAGTGAAATTTCTGGTTTGTACATTCTAATAACTGGGACTAATGGATTTAGCTCAAATATTTCTTTCATAATTGAAATGTATCAGTCTCTAAGAGCAGAATATGGTTCAAGAAAAAAAATCTGTCTTCAGAAAGAAAAAGAAAACCTAATTTCATCACAGCAGGTATGGCACTTGCCTCGCACATGGCCAAACTGAGTTTGATCTCTGGCATCACAGACATTTCCCTGAGGACCCTCAGTAATGATTCCTAAGCAAAGAGACAAGAGTAAGCCCGAGGCACTACAGCATATGACCTCCCAAAAGTAAAAATAAAAACAAAAACAAAAGCTAATATAGAAGAGATAAAACTAGAGGAACTGAAGAATTAGACAGTGTCTTAATCTCTTCTTCATGAATTAAAATGATACCAGGTATTGTTTTCAGAATAATAGAAATATAATTAACAGGAGAAAATTATGCCCTGCTCCCAATACGAAACTCTTAAAAAAATATATTGAAAAAGTGGTCACCTGAAGTGGTCAGGAAGAAAGAAGGTCTGAGTTCACACTGCTCGGCTTCCTTTGGCTCTTGCTCTGTGTGAAATGAGTTTCTGAAGGAGAAAATAAATGAGTTACCTGTGAGGTGATAAGTTCCAACTGTATTGGTCAAAAAGCTCATTAGTTCCTGACCAAGGTAAGAGACCAACTCCAGGGTTCCACAATAATAGTACAAGAATTGAGCACTTGTCTTGCACAGTTGGCCCAAGTTTGATCCCTGGCACCACAGAAGGTTCCTTCCATTTCCCAGCCCACCATGCATGATTCCTGACCACAGAACCTGGGGCAAGCCTTGAGCACTGCCAAGCATCAAAACAAACAAACAAAAGAGACTAACTTTAGCTTGAGTAGAAGATTTTAACAGAAAGCCAAATGTACCCAAAAGACTTAACCTGGAGCCAGAGCAATACTAAAGTAGGAAAATCATTCACCTTGTACACAGTTGGCCCTGGTTCAATCTCGGGCATCCCATATGGTTCCCCAAGCACCACCAATAATTACTTAGTGAAAAGCTAGGAATAAGCCCTGAGAAAATAAGGTGTGGCCCAAATTTATTTTTTTAAGTTTTTTTTTTAAAGGATTGTACAAATCTGTGTCATTTTGCATTATTACATAGGCTGCCTAAGTACCCACTCCTATTAATACTATCATGTTGTTAAAGCAAGGTCCAAGCTTTCATTGAGATTAAGTTGTGTAAACAGTAAGTCTGTTTAAACTGGAACTACCTGAGAAACATTTAATGAAAATTTGGAGCATTTCCTCTCCTTGACTACTAACCCTCTTCTCCAGGAGTAGGTCTCATGTGGGGAAAAATAAACTAGCTAAAGAAAATAAGCCAAATTTCCTTTCTATGTATATATCTATATCTATCTATCTATCTATATCTATATATATGTCACTAGATAAATTTAAAACTGTCTTAAATATTTTAAAGTTTTTAGGACAAAATTTCAAAATGAGAAAAATAGGCTAAAAACATAAGTAACTCACAAATGATGAAACTCATAACCACCATAGGGCCAACAGTAATTTTTAAATATTTTTATATATAATTTTTATTTTGACCATATTGGCTTACATATCTTTCACAGTAGTATTTTAGACAGTAAATTTTAATGTAAACTATGAACTCTGTATGATAGCACTGTGATATTGTAAGTTCATCATATATGGTGAATGCAAATGTACCTCTTCAGTAGCGGAAGATAAATATGTGTGGACAGAAGAATGTAGGAACATCCAAACCTCCTTAATTTCCCTGTAAGCCTCAAATTTCTCCAAACTATAAATCATTTATTTTAAAATTCCATCACAATAAAACATTCAACCCTAAAAATGATTAATAAAATGATATGTATTAAAACAACTTGCCTTTCTATAAACTATTCTAAAAATTTAATACTCTCTCATAAGAAAGAGAAAGGGACACTGACCAGTGGGAAATAGGGTTTCTGGGAACAAGCTATATAATTCCAAATGTTTAAAATTCCTTTTACATTTTTGTTCCAAGAAAATAATAAGTGATGTGGTAACCATCTATCCATCACAATTACTTTCAGCATATTTGTAACAAAAAAGAAATGTGTGAAAATAAGTTATTGGTGATACGGTTCTATAAATTGGTTATGGTGGAAATAGAACTGTTTACAAGAAAGTTCCATAACGTGCCATTGCAGAAAGCAGAGAGCACACAAGTCTGAACATAAAAAAATAGCAACATTTATAATTGCACAAAGAATTTTGGATAATGTAAAACAGAATACCAAAAGATTAAGGTACTGTGAGGGGTTGTTTGTATTGTGTGTGTATGTGTGTGTGTTTATGGACAAACTTGGTAATGATCAGAGGCTACTGTTGGCTCTGATCTTGGGAATAATATAGTGCTGCAACTGAGCCTGAGCCTCCCACATACAAAGAGACACTGCACCTCAGATTAAGACGATTTTATATAGCTAGCAGAGCAATTACAATTTAAATGATTAGTAAAGTTTTAATCTTTAGTGGTGATGCTCTTTCTCCTATGTTCTGGAAGAAATTACTTCTAGATCCTCTTTTACTTATTAGAATCACTACTACTGAAAAACCACTACTTAAATAGTAGTGGTTACAATTAACTGAGCACTCACTATGCATCAGGAGTAATGTCAAATATGTATTAATACATTGAGCCTTCATAAATGCAAATAATAAAGATGTAATTATTTTCAGCCCTGTGTTATTGAAGGAGACACAAAGGTACAAAGTTCAGGAAATTTCCAAAAGTATCAGCCAAATATGACAGAACTTTTGGGATCTAGAGGCTATTAATAGTAAATCATTTATAGACCTTCCCTAACAGAAAAGTCTAAGAAAAGAATAGTAATTTGGTTTGGGAAGACATGACAGTCTTGTCAGCTGCTTTTGATGGGATACTCATTATATTTACAAATTTATGTAGAAGTCAAAATTATTCCTAAAATGTCAAGATCAAAACTTAACACTTTTGACATTCATACATTCTATCTTTTATCCAGGTGAAGACTTCATTGGTGGAAAAAGCAGTTAGTAGCCAGGGGTGAAAAGCTTTACCCTTAGCTAGTGTGAAATGTTCCTCTCTTAACTCTGAGCCTAGTTAATGGAGAGCACAGATCAAATGACTGAATATTTTGGGGAAAGAGATTCTTTATTTTTGCGGGGGAAGAAAATAAACAACTCATAAATACTATGTGGGCCCAAAATTGATCACCTTTAGCTTGAGCTCTAGGGTTTATCAATTTGGGAGAAAAAAAATTATTGCGGAAGTTAATCACCAGAAAAGACAACACTGCCTTTTCATAAAGAATAGCTTTGCGGGCCAGAGAGATAGCAGGGCAGGTAGGGTGTTTGTTTTGCTCGTGGGGACCCAGGATAGATCTCTGGCACCGCATATGGTCCCTCCAGCCCCATCAGGAATGACCCCTGAGTGCAGAGCCAAATGTAACCTCTGAGCATCACCAGTTGTGACTTAAAAAAAAAAAAAAGGCTTTGTGGGGGGCTAGAGCGATAGCGCAGCTGTATGGTATTTGCCTTGCACGTGGCTGATCCAGGGTGGATCTCGGTTCGGTCCCCCAAGTCAGGAGCGATTTCTGAGCGCAGAGCCACGAGTAATCCCTGACCGTCACCGGGTGTGGCCCAAAAACAAAAAAAAGAAAGAAAAAAAGAAGAAAGAAAGAAAGAAAGAAAAGAAAGAAAGAAAGAAAGAAAGAAAGAAAGAAAGAAAGAAAGAAAGAAAGAAAGAAAGAAAGAAAGAAAGAAAGAAAGAAAGAAAGAGAGAAAGAAAGAAAGAAA
>PVKC010047624.1:0-11041 GCA_004027635.1 Crocidura indochinensis | reverse complement strand
GTTAGTTTAACTCCCTGTCACTTTTCTAGAATTGTGCCGAGATCTTATAAGGTTTTCTGTGCATAGAAGGACATTTATCTGGTCCAGGTTAAGTGTTAATGCTTTACTGGGTGATTTATTAAATAATCTAATTGTACCATGCACCTGGCTTATAGCTCTGAGTTTACACCCTCTAGAACAAAGGTCCCCAAACTTATTTAGCCTGTCACCTCTTTTCAAAAAAAAAAAAAAATCACTCAGTACCCTTCTGAAAATCTACCTTCTGTGAACAGATCAACTATTTCTGTTGGGTGGTGGGGGTCCCCGTGGGACCTTTAGCTTCTACCACTCTTGTGTGAGATTCCAGTGCCATGTGGCACTCTAGAAAAGAGAGGACTCTGGAACATATGTTCGAACTCTGAATTAAATGTCCAACTGAATCCATTGTGTGTGTATGTGTGTGGTTGTGTGTGTGTGGTTGTGTGAATGTGTAGCAAGACCACTCCATGCTGTGCTCAGGGCTTACTCCTGGCTCTGCACTCAAGAATCACTTCTGGCTGTGTGTGGGGATAGAAATGGATGTCAGGGATTGAAATAGGGTAAGTCCATGCAAAGCAAGTGGCCTACACACTATGATATCTCACTGCCTCTTTCAACTAAAACAATTCTTTAGAATAGGGAAAGATAAATTATTTCTCCTTAAGAACAGATAGTATATATTTAATGGTTTTATTTATAGATCATAAGGTCTCTTTTGCTATTTGTAATGTGGAAACAGTCACAGACAATATAAAAGCAAAAGAGTATGGCTATATTTCAATAAAACTATATTTATATCTATATATAAATACATTGAAATTCAAATCTCATACAGTTTTCTTGTGCCATAAAACATGGTTGCCTTATATTTTTTAAGTATTGAAAAAGGGAAAATTATTCTCTCTTTTTTTGGGGGGGTGAGGGACACACCCGGCAGTGCTCAGAGTCACTCCTAGTTCTGTGCTCAGAAATTACTTCTGGTATGCTCAAGAGACCGTATGAGATGTCTGGGATCAAACCTGGACTGACTGCATGCAAAGCAAATGCCCTACCCATTGTGCTCTCACCCTCCAGGAAAATGATTAATATTGGTCTGTGCCAGTGGTCCTCAAACTATGGCCCTCCACCACATATTGTATTTGTTCCCATTTTGTTTCTTCACATCAAAATAAGATGTATGCAGTGTGCATAGGAATTTGTTCGTAATTTTTGTTTTTACTATAGTCTGGCCCTTCAATGGTCTGAGGGACAGTGAACTGGGCCCCTGTTTAAAAAGTTTGAGGATCCCTGGTCTGTGCAAATGGGTGGTGGACTGACTGTTGTCTTTATGCAATTATTTCCATGCATGGTCTATAATGTAGACAAGTACATTCTAATAGAAAAACAATGGGATCCACATAATGTAATTTTTAAAATCATAGCATCTATAGTAAAAAAAATACAACAAAATGACTTGTAGTCTTGACTTTTGTACTGCTTTTTTGAAACAAGCATATTTGATACATGATTATTTGTATATAGGTTTCATCAGAAGTGCTTGATTTGTATTTACAGTTTGTAAAAATATGTAGTTGAAATTGGTTTAATATAAAACTCTTTTCAAAAATACCTGCTTTTTCTAGCAGCTTAATCAGTACTAGTTTTTAAATTAAGGCAATTAAAACTGATATTATTTCTCAGTTACTCCAACCATATATATGTAGAACTATACATATGTATATGTATATGCATATATAGCTTCTACATATATACACATATATATGTATATCCATATCCATATCCATATCCATATATATAGTTTCTCAGTTATTCCAACCATATTTTTGTTTCTTGATTACTACAGCCATATTTTGGGGATAAATAGCAAAAGTCAAATGGGACCAATTATAATGCCATGGCAGTTGCTTGGGGCACAAATATTTATTCCCCTCTAGTTTATTCAGAAGCTGAAAAAATAACTGAACATTAGATAGATTTATAAGAGAAAAAGTATTATACTTATTGATTACTGCAGCCCTTTCTTCTAATCAACAAAACTTGCTAACTCTTATGAGATGCCTGAATTCACTTTTAAGTGAATTCACCTGAAGCAGAGAATATTGAAAAGGGTCAGGAAAAGCTCAGAGAGTTTCTATTTATAGGAAAACAGTCTCCCAGTTTAAGTACTACTTCCTCTATTAAAATGGAACCCAGACTAGATAGGTCCTTCCCAACAATGGGGATGTAAAAATCTCCTTCAAAGGCTCTCTCAGTTCTGCCTCCAGGACTCCATCACTATTCCAACTTTTTGTCAAAGACAGTCTATTTGGGAGAGGCAGGTTTGGGTTTCCCTCCTTCAGGTGTTGAGGAAAGCAATAGTGGTTGGTTCAGACCATGGGAAGGAGCAAGTGAGAGGCAGATGCTCATGTAGGAGATCTTGCAGCAATGTTCCTACAGACCCCAGGATTTTCACTCCTTAAAATTTGCCTCTCCTTGTTTGGGATAGAAGGGAATTCTGTATAAGGAGCTAGAGAAAATCTCAACACTTGGGATATATTTTAAAAGAATTCCCAGATTCTATTGTGGCTTGGGTATGGATTGTGAGAGAAGAGACGGGGAGAAAGAGAACTAATTCTCTATAGTTTTAGCTTTCTATGGGGATTTTCACTGAGTTTGGCTGGTACCTGGTAGAAATGGCACCATTCTATCTGCCCCATTGCCAAGTTTATCCAAGCAAAGAGTGTTCCGGAAAGCAGGAGTTTTCAATTAAACACATTTTGAAATTGCAGAGATTCAGCTGGGCAGCTCCAATGTACTCTGTTGATTGCAACAAAGGTCAGACCGTAGATAAAGCTGGACTGTGGTTCTGCTTCATTGAGAACCAGCATAGGGCTGGCTCATTCCGAATACCACTCTTGAGAAGGCTCATCGGACATAGGGAGCTCGGGGAGCACCACAGCGGGATCTAGTTGTTGCCCTTCTAGAAGGTAAAAGCCACTCCTTTAAAAGTCTTTAAACTCTGAATATGTAAAGCAATTCAGAGTTATTTTTCCCCACCCCCACCATCTCCACACCCCCCCCCTTTAAATTCCATTTTACAACACACAAAGCAAGATAGCCTTTGTTAAAAAGTTTAATGTTCTTAATTAGTTGAATCCATTGGGCTAATTAGAATACCAATTAGAACTGGCAGGGCTATCGTTAATTTGAAAGTGCTGTGGTCTTGTGTTAATCGCTATTAAACCCTTATAGTTTGTGAAAGATAGAGAGTAGATGAATTCACAAAACCCGATTTTAGATGTTAAAGGTTGCCTGAGTGCTTCCTGGAGGCCAAAGCCATAGAAAAGTGATGTTGCTAAAGACTTGGGTCCTGCCCAGGGCATTGAGTACCTCTGATTTCAAAAAATGGTAAAAAGTCATTGTACTTTGCTAAAATAGCCAAAGTGCTTACTTTACCTAATGGACTAATGATCTGGAATGATTCTTTAAAAAAAAATCAGTGTTTAAGTTACCAGGACATGAAAAGTTTCTGTGGCTCCCAGGATTGCGAGTCCTTGAGAAGTAACTTCCTAAAGAATAAAAAACAATTCTTGGCTATTAAGTCTCTTTTAAGTTCTAGTTGCTTTTTAAATAGGAAATTAAAACCATAGACATACAGACACACAGACACATATGTTTTCGTATCTCATTTGAAGATGACTAAATGAACAACAAGTTCTAATTTATGTCTTCAGACAAGTATAAAAACTGCTTCTCTTTTTCTCAACCAGCAAATATGGAATGGACAATTATAACTATACTTACCATACTATTTGTGAGAGGAGGTTTTATTTTGCCTCTTCCAGTGATGAAGACAGAAGGTATTACCAGACATTATCATTGCTGGACTTTTCTCAATATATCTGCTATTCATTTTTAGAATATAAACCTTGGAGTTTACAGAAAATAAATGCATAGAGATAGAGATCTATTTCATCATGTATATATATACATATATATGTGTTTATATATATATGTTGTGACACTTAGGAAAAAAGGAATCTTTTAAGAATATGAATTGCTTTTACAATGTATATTAAAATGTTCAACTCAATTGCTACTTTAAATAGTCTTTAGGTAGAGAATAAATTTTAAATAAACAGAACAATAAACTAATGACTACCAGTGTTACATATGAACATAGAAATAGGGAAAATGTTTATGAACCTGAATTTGCTTCATGTTTGGTACAATCTTAGGCAACATTATTATTAGGTGTGGGGAATTGAATTGATTGCTAAGTAAAGTTGTAAGTAGTTCTGTGAAATGCTATTTTTGTTATGGTATTGGAAGTCTGGTCTTTGCTAGAAAAGACACAAGCAATTGGGATTTACCTGTGAAGATTGCTTGGAGACCAAAACTGGATATTTCATCGCTGACCCAACAATTTTGCTTTCTTTTATTATAGGTTAAATATAGCTTAAGCCCTTTGCTTTGCCTACAGTACATTTTTGTGGATAGGAATGAAAGATCTGAGTCATGCCTGGCCATGCTCAGGGTTTACTCTTGGCTCTATGTTCAGATATTACTCTGGTGTTTGGGAGATTAGCTGGGGTGCCACAGTTGAGTCTAAATTGGCCAGTTGAAAGGCAAGACGTTTACTCAACCTCATCAGCCCCTATTTTTTACTTCTGTGTTGGTGCAGTGCTCTTGTGATTGGAGGTAGAACCATTTTTGCTTGTTGGTTTACTTGTTTTGGGACCACACCTCACCAAGGGTTACACCTGACTCTGCATTCAGGAACTATTCCTGGTAGTTCTTGGGGTTCAGATGGCATGCCAGAATTCAAACCCCAGTCTGTCACATGTAAAACAGGTGCCTTACACTTTGTACTATCTGACCAGCCCTATGTAATAGAACATTCTTTTGTGATCCTGAAATTTCCAGAAAGAAGAGCCACTGGAAAAGAAAAAAGAAAACTTCATCACATGTGGCCTCAAGCTTTCAAGGCAGATGTTTTGACACCAAGCCATCCCCTGAGTTCTGTCTTTTCTTTCCTTACACATTTTAGTTGCTTGCTTGTTTGGAGAACACACTCACAGTACACCTGGATCTATATTCAGGGATCAGTCCTGGTGGTGCTTGGTGTACCACCTGGGATTGAACCTGGGGCCAAGGCAAGCATATTAATCCCTGTATTATCTCTCCAGACCACTTACATTTGTTTTTACTCTCACTCATTTAAACCCAAATTATTTTGAGATATGGTTTAAAAAAATAATTGAGCCACAAACTAATGCTTTCTTTTTAATTTCTGTTTGAAGAGGAGATCATTGTTGAGATCAGATAGATAGCACAGGGGCTGAAGGCCTAATTCTTATACCACATGAGCCCCAAGCACTTTTGGGTATATCCCTGGTAACCCTCCTCCAAAGTACTACCAGGGTGGCACTGGTGGCTCGTGGCACTGCATGATTTAGGCAGCACCATATCCACAGGCCCTAGCACTAAGTCCTGTGGTTCAGTTTGCCAAGTATCCATGTGAAATTGGCACTAGGTATCCCTTGAAACTGCTTGGGAGTACCCTCAGCCCCAATGAAAGAAGTATTGTTTTAGCAAGATGCCAAAGAATACAATGTTAGGAATTTTTTAAGCACCAAAGGAAAGGGTGTAGACTCGAGTAAAAATTTAAACTGGGGACTCTACTGATTCTACTGCTTATTTGAATTTTCTTTCATTTATTCAACTGTGTTTTTGCATTCTGAGTCTTCTTGTACAGCCCTGCTTTGTTGGGTCTGGTGATCCTGGAAATTTGAACCTACAAAGTAAAGCAATGGATGGGACAAGCATGTGCAAGTATTACTTGAGTGTACAGTATGCTTCTCTCATGTTTCCATATGCTAAAGAGAGGACTTAACCCAAAATATAACTTTGTCCTCAAAAAGATGTTGTTTTACAAATGTACGTGTCAATTCCAATTTTTGAACTTCAAAGAATTATGAGTATTGACCCAATATAATACAGCTTAAAAATATATCTTGGGATCCATAAAAGAAAGGGAAACATCAAGAAAAGTATATACAATTATATTTGGCTTAGGAGAAGGTTAGAAAAACAAATACTTTTACTTTGAATGGAAAGGGAAAGCAAAAGTGATTCCCACAAAGAACATTCTGACCTGCTTGGACTTTCTCCTATAGCAACCTAAGTCCTATTCTGATGAGTTTTTTATTTTTGTTTTTTAGATACCTTAATTTAAGCACAATGATTACAAACATGTTTGTATTTGATTTTAGTTATAAAAAAGAAGACCCCCCCCCTTCACCAATGCAACTCATTCACCTTGTTTCTCCAACTTCTCTGACAGATTTGGAGCAGATCTCTCATTTTCCTAGGGGTGTTTCCTTGTTGTCATTTGATGTTTGTGTGTCTGTATAGCTGTGTGTATGTTCGTAATTTATTTGCTTTGTGTCACTCATTATGCAGCAATGGATTCGCTCAGTCAACTAGAGATGAGAGCTTAAAGCACAGCTATCAGCTGGAGAAACAAAGAGATTGCAGTTGGGAGTCAAGACAAGAGACTGAAGGGAAGATAGTGTATTTAGGGTCCCTTGAGGGTCCTCATCAGCACTGGAGAATGGTTTTGACAGAGCTGAATTGGGTGAAGGAGTCAAATTCCTGGAACATCAAACCAGGATAGTTTTTTTTTTTTTTTTGCTTGTCCACAAGCAGCAAAGAACCCCCTCTGCCTGTGGGGAATAGGAGGAGCCTTGTCTGAGGGACTCAGTGGCTTCAAGGTTGGTTAGAATGACTTGCTGTAGGCAAAAGGGCAAGGAACATTGAGTAGCAGAAATGGAAGCAAATAATTTATTATTTTTTTTAATTGCGAACCCTGATGCCTGGCCCCAGATATTTGAGCATATTCTCCATTCTTCGAACAAAAGAAACACACATGCTTATTCCACCCTTTTCCGCCTCATCTGGCAGCCGCTTTCTGGTCCAGCAGACACTAACATCTAATGAGTCAAACTTCTCATTTTCAGACTAATCAGTCGGCTGCACTAATTGCAAATGCAAATATGCAAATTTATATTAATTAATTACTCTGCTAATTAGTTCTGCGGTCTTTTTTGGGTAATAAATCATTGTGCAGTGGAAGGGAAACAAGTCCTGTCCCATTTCACTCCCCATAAAAATTTAATGTACTCATGGAAGAAAAAAATTAATCTATAGCTCTATGTATAAAGATCCCCAGAGCAGATTCCGGTACCTCTCCCAATGAGTCCCCTCCAGAAAGGTGCCATTCTGAGAGGGCTTTCACATCTTCAGCAAATGCCATCACTAAGGTGCCTGTTAGCAATTTAATTATCACATTATGAGCTTCAGAAAAAGCCAGTTTGCTGTGCTGCAGGCTGTGACATGGAGCTCAGCAGTTCACCCACTTTGCAACAAAACACTTAGAAATAAAATGAGAACATGGAAAGGGAATCACATTTCCTTGTGTTAGCCTCTTAGCTTGGGATCTGATGTTTTCAAAGGGTTTGCCACTATTGTTGTTTAAAACCCAAGATAACTTGCTTCTCGTACCCTTGAATTAAAAAGTTCTATCATTGAGGTTTAGCGAAGATCTGCATTACAGGGGTCGGTGAATTGGTACTGTGACGAGGAAGCTACCCTTCCACTTTCACCAAGAGTGGAACACCCTTGACTCAGTCATTTCATCAATTCTTCAGAAAGGGTCCTACCTACTCTCCTAGTCCTAGCCTCTTATAAATTCTTATTGGTAAATTATTTCTTTTTACTTCTCTTTGTGAGAAATAGAGTATTATATACCCCACCTGGGAAAAGGTACTTCCTTCTTTGAAGACAAAAACCATTTATACTGTACTTCTGAAATCCTGATTTTTTTTTTTTGCCTAGATATGGTATTTACTGTTTGATGGGCTAACTGAATGAATGAATGGCTATAACACTACTCATATATGATTTTGTCATTTTTATTTATTGGGTATGGATAGATGCAGATATCTGTGAAAGAATAATGGTCTTTTCCTCCTTTGTAGATTTAAGGAGTAAATGAGATCACTCATAGAAAATCTTTGACATGAGTGTATTTGTCTTCACCACTCAGAAGATCCACTCTCAAAGCATTAATTTGAGAGTGAAAGGGAACCATGGTATTAAAAATGTTTTCAAGTATCGGTCACCAATAAGATCTCATTTTGCTTTTCTTCTCTTGCTGCTTTCCCATTGGATTATGTTTCTTGATTTCAGCTCAGAAGATACTTAGCAAATACTTTTGCATTTCGTAACAAAATTTCTAGTGTTTTCAAAACTTCTGCAGACATTTAACAAAAATAAGACCAATGTTAATTTTATTCTTCCAGATTTATTTTATAGCCAAAAAGCAGAAGAGAGGAAAGAAAAATGTATAGGTCAAGGAACATAAAAATTCAAACCAGAGAAACAAGTAAAGGGGACAGGTAGAGAAGTGAAACCAAGAGTGGGATGAAGGATCAGGAAGTACCAGGATGGAGTCCAGATTGGATGATAGGGCATAAAGGGAAAGGTAGAAACAAATTCCAGGACTGGGAGTTTGGCCCTTGGAGTTGATAGCTGAATGAATGTACAAACCCTCACTAGCTTCTTGGATTACACTGCTGTCCTTTGATGAGTAGTAAGTAGGGCTTTTCTGCAGTCTCTTCTTTCTGCCCAAGTATATGCTGGTTCCAGGTTCTTACTTTGTCACCCTCCTTCTGTGTCCTTTACATTTCAGTGATTGACAAGTTGGAGTCTTACTTTCTTGGGTTTTTTTTTTTTTGGTATTATTTTCTTGGTTTTTGACTCACACCTGACAATGCTCAGGCTTGCTCCTATCCTAGCTCTGCACTCAGAAATCACTCCTGGAGGTGCTCAAGGGGAACTTGAGATACTGGAGATCAAACCTGGGTCAACTGCATGCAAGGCAAGAAAGAGCCTTACCTGCTGAACCATCAATCTACTTCTTTAATTTATTTTTGTTTTTGTTTTTGGGTCACACCTGGCATAAGTTTATTTCCATGCCAATGACCTCAAATCACACTTAGCTTCTCTTTGAAGTGTGCTTTTATTTTTTGGATCAGCTTTCAGGTTATATTAATAAATTATAAATAACACTATTTTTGGCAAATTTGCCCCTCAGCAACAACCATGGTGTTCAATTTGACATGTAAACTAAATGTTTAATGATTGTCAATAGAAAGTGTTTTCTGGGGCTGGTAAGGCATTTGTCTAGCATGCAGTGAACCTTGGACAGACCCGAAACAAACAAAGAAATATTCCCCTCCAATATTTTCTGTTCTTCTTGTGTCCTGCCCATCTCCTCCCTCTTCCAGCTAGCTTCTGCTTCTCTCATATCTCATTTTTGAGATGAGCACAATTTGAAAACCATTTCCACAAAGATAAAACAAAATAAACATTCTTTGAATGTTCCAGGTCTCTTGCTTCTGAATTATTAGCAATTCTTCCGAAGAATCCTCCAACCTGGGGTTTCAGAATAGCCTTGTGAAGGCCTGGGATGAGCTCTGGGGGCATGGGGATATGTGGATGTGCCTCCCAGGCCTCCCTGTAGGCCTAGGGCTCTGCTCCCTGGGCCCAGAGAAGAGCTGGGGTGATTATTTATTTAACTTGAAAGCATTTGAGTACTAACAATCTTAGATCATAATTAGGCTGATAAAGTGAACAGCGATGCAGATTGGAAGAGTACAAAAGGCTTTCATTCAAACCTGAACCTTACAGATTCTGTCTGAAAAAAAAAAAAAAAAAAAAGCAATGCTTCAGGAAGGTGATACAAAAAAACAAACCTGTGTTCCTTCAGATAATTAAATTTAAAAAAACCTCTGCCATCTACCAGATGTGTTGGGTTTTGTAATCATATCTTTTTCTTCTAGAGGTTTAGAGGGTAATTTTTTTCTTCTTCAATAGAGTATTTTCCCTAACCCATGCTTGAGCTTTAGGAAAGGATTAAATTTTGTTTTTGTTTCTGGTCTCACATTTCTTGGCAATCAGCAGTAATTATAAAAGATGAAGCTAATGAGTTCAGATGAGTAGTTAATGTCCACAAATGACCAATTTGCTTGTCATGAGAAACTGTTCAGTCAGACCTATACTGGAGCCATTCCTTCAGAGAATAGGGGACACCAACTACGTAGGAGAAGAAACAAAAAACAGTTTCAGGAAAATCAATTTCAAAACTGTTCCTTTGAAATAATATTGTTTTATATTGACATGTTTTATATTTATATTTTAGCAGAAAGTAAAATCAAAACTCCCTCAATCTTATCATGACCACTGTGAACTGTAAAAGTTTAGGGTCTGCTCTCCAGACTTTTATCCATAGCAAGAGACAGGTGGAACAGAGAAGGGAGAGCAGTGAAGGTAGAGAGCGAACACCACTATAACAACGATAGCTGGAAGTGATCACTGTGGATAAGAACTAAGAGCTGAAAGGAGGGAAAGTGATATGCATGGTACCCTTTCAATAACAATAATATTGCAAATCACAGTGGGGGGAGGGGGAGAGAGGGAGGGAGAGAAAAAGGGGGAGAGAGGGGGAGAGAGAGGAGGCAGGGGAGAAGGAGAGGGAGAGGGAGAAGACAGAGCACCTGGTGGGGAGAGTAGGAGGGAAACTGGAGACATTGGTGGTAGGAAATGTGCACTGGTGAAGGGTATTGGATATTGTATGACTGAAATTCAGTCACGAACAACTTTATAACTGTGTATCTCATGGTGATTCAATTAAACAATGTATTTATAAAAACTAAAATAGTAAAACCAAGGATGCATTGATAAATCTTTATAAATCTCCCTTCTCTCTCTGTCTCTTTGTCTTTCGGTGTGACATTCCCTAAACCCCTTGTTTAAGATTGATTGTTAAGTCACACTCTTGTGATAAACAGGTCAACAAATATTTTGAGTATTACCTGGTATCTGTTTTGACAAAATTGGAGCCAACTTCTCCATGGTGGGGGGGGGGGAGAGAGAGAGAGAGAGAGAGAGAGAGAGAGAGAGAGAGAGAGAGAGAGAG
>PVKC010047623.1:0-11035 GCA_004027635.1 Crocidura indochinensis | reverse complement strand
CTTCACATGACTAATTTAAATTACAGAATAGACAAGATTAATGTCTTCTAGACTGTGAAAAATGATCATTTACCTTGTAGTGACTACCTACATTTTATGTCTTGGGGATCCATTTTCATTTTCAAACCACCACACCAAACTCTGCTTCCATAATCACAAGGGCTTTTCTGACTCAAACTCCAGGCCTCCTTTCCATTTATAAAGACCCTTTGTTTATTCTGTGAATATTCCAATATTTACCATAGTATCCTTAATTTAAGACTTGCAGGAGACTCTTTTAGCATAAAAGGCAACAAATTTTAGTTCTCAGAGATTAGAGTATGTGTATCATTGGAGTATACTTTGTGGTCTAGCAAAAATTATATACTTATATCTCAGTAAGACTTTCTTCTTTATATTGACTCACCCAGTTTTAGTTTTGAGGTCATACACAGTGTTACTTTAGGCTTGCTCTTGGTTATGTACTCAGGAATAATCCTGGCTGGTGATGTAGCACACATGCAATGCTAAGATCAAAGCAGGACCCCTGTGTGCAAAGCAAGCACCTTAATCCTTGTGCTAGCCTTCCGTCCCCTCACTGGAATTTTATAAATAAAAATAAATAAATTAACAATATCAATTTTTCTCCAAAAATAACCTTTCCTTGTATAAAATTATTTATAATAAAGACTTTTGCTTTTTATATATAAAACACATTTGACATAAAGTATCTTCATTTTCTATGTAATGCTAGAGTTACCTGGCTGAATTTTTACTTGAAATTAATTTTACGGGAACACTTTGTTTGTTTGTTTTTGGATCACACACACTGATTTCTCAGAAGTTGCTCCTGGCCTTGCACTCAGAAATCACTCCTGGCTTGGAGACCATATGGGACCCCGGGGATCGAATCCAGGTCCATCCTGGGTCAGACACGTTCATGGCAAATGCCCTACCACTGTGCTATTACTTCAGCCCATGCAGTTTTGTTAGATTTTAATATCAAAACTCTACATATATTATTAATTTTAGTTAAATTTTTCCCCTTTAATTATCTAAATGATAAAAATAGAATGATCTCTGAGTCAAATTATAACATGCTTTTCCATTTCATGCAAATAAAAATTAGAAATATTAAAATGAGTTACATGAAAAAAATCTACCTTTACATAAGTAACCAAGCACAAGCCTGCAAAGAAAAAAACTAAGCTTAAATTAGTAAACTCACATCTAAAGCAAATATGTGTTTTTAGAAAGAATAAACAAAGCACTTCATAATTTATGCTTGCTACAGGAAAAATAATAATTTGTTAATGATATTTTGGAAGGATTTTGAAATATCAGTTCTATCAATACTAAACATTTAATAGTGAACCAAATAACATAAAAAAACACCTAAACCTTCTTTAGGGCTTTAATAAATTAATTGGTAATTCAATAATTTTCAAAGATATACTTGATACTGAACATTTTTCTTTCCTTCCTCTTCCATCTCTTTAGTTTTTCTTTCTATTTTCTATTTTTTAAATAACTTTGCCTCTGGTCTTCCTGAAACAAATGTATTATGATCAGTTCTGTCAACTATATAATGTATTTTATTTAAATGAATTTAAAAAAAATCTGAGCTAGTAATTGCTATATTCCTCTTTAATATCTTCATTAGTGTCTGCTTTTATTTGTAAACATTGTCATTTGTAGCACAAATGGAAACATTTTCATTTAACTTTTATTCTTGCTAAAACTTCTAATTGTATTAAGTAAATCAAACGGGCACATATATACAAATACATCTGTTTTTGCTATTAAATACTTATGCTCATTCAGCAGTAGATACTAATTAGCTATTAAATGACCATAATTTCAATAAATGTAGACTAAGTAAAATGAGTTTCTTTTTCAAATATCTTAATTCTCAATTTTTTATATGAGTTCTTTTTTTGGGTTTTAGTTCTATGTCCTCTTTTTTTTTTTTTTTTTAAGAAATAGTTCCATTCCTTCAAACCTAACTTACACAGCACTTTTTCAATTCTGTACCCCATTGAGTGTCTCAATTGGAGTAATAAATGAATTAACAAGCACCCAGAATTTTCAGTTATTTATTTTGACTATAGTTCTCATAAGATCCACCCATTTAATTTTCATTTGATTTATGTCTTCATAGAAATCACTGTAATTTTCATTGAGATCCTGCCATGCTGTTCTGCTAGGAATAAAGCAATCTCTACTGATGTTATGAGAAGTCATTTTAACTGGGTGCATTTGTACCTAATTACTTATTATATGTATGAAAGTTTTCCAACACTTTGCTAAAATCTATACCCTTTTCCACATTACCTGTTTTGCTTTATTATTATTATTTATTATTTTTTTGGTTTGGTGACCACATCAAGAAAGTACACTGATATTGTTCCTGGCTTTGCATTCAGAAATCACTCCTGGCTGACTCACAGACTATATGGATGCTGGGAATCAAACTTGGAACTACTACATGCAAGGTAAATAACCTACCCACTGTGTTATTGCTGTGGACCTACATTACCAGTTTAATTACTTTAAGCAAAGACAAAAATATCTATTGGGAATAGTTTTCAATGACTTGTCTATTTTGAAATCATTCAGTTACCTTTTATTTCCTCTTATACTTCATCACTAAATCTTTTTTTGTTGTTGTTGTTTTTTGGGGGGGGCACACCCAGTGACGCTCAGGGGTTACTCCTTGCTATGCGCTCAGAAGTCGCTCCTGGCAGGCACAGGGGACCATATGGGAACCGGGGGATCGAACCGAGGTCTGTCCTAGGCTAGGCAGCAGGTACCTTACCTCCTGCGCCATCTCCCGGCTCCCTCATCACTAAATCTTTAAGAATATTTCTATAATACAAACTCTTTAAAGTATGGTAAGAAAAATCTGCAATTCTATCTCTTGAGATCAAGTCATTTTACAGTGTATGTTGTATTTTTTCTATCGCCTGATATTTTTAAAATATTTCAAGATAATTACTAAATTATAAAAAAGAAATTCTACTTTATGTTCTTAGCATGCAATTAGTCTTTTTAACTAATTGACATCATTATTTTTCATCATATTAAAAACAAGATGCTTTTAAGCCAGGACAATGTCTTTATACAAATGGCAAAATATTGTCTGTTAGTTGATTTAAAATTATAATTTGTTTTATATATTTGTTTGCTCACTTTTAGCATTTTTATTAAGAACTCCCTTAGCTATATGAAATCCATTATTTTATTCAATCTTGTTGGAATAAATGTTTATCAGACTTCTTACTTACATGATATGAGATAAAAACTCAGACCTTTATAAATACAAGCAATATCTTGGTTTTCTATTGATTTTGCTGTTCTTTCTCCCATCTTGTTTACTCCTCTGTGATTTTTATTTCTTAATATCATTGTTTATAACATTTAAACATATTAAATCTATTTTATTTCCTGAAATTTACTTTTTCATTGAATATCACCACTTGCCAAGATTTACATAGGTTGTTTCATGTAAATATTATTTATTTCTTTTTATTTGTAAATATAATTTCAAGTTGTAAATAATCCAAATTTTCTTAATAAGGAATTTGTTATAAGGTTATTGCCACCAGGGAACGATTGTATATAACTTTGAATATATACTTCCATTTGCACAAAAGTTTAGACAAATATACCAAAATAGAAATTAGTCATTAATTATAAAAGAAACCATAAGCTTATGGGGGTTTCCAGTTAGTACTTGGGTTGTGGGCAGTGGGAGTACTTTTGAGAAAGAACCATTCCTAGTGATATTTGCCACTGATTTGATTCAAAACCTGAGGATGTGTTGCTTCGCTTTACAGTTCCTGTTGTACCACAAACAATTTGGGTTACCATGGAATGCTCAGGGGTCAACAGTTCCACAATTAGAGTATTAGAGTGGGTTTTATGGTGTCAGAGATTAAACTAGAGTTGGATGAATCCAAAACATCTACTTCTAAAACCACTTAAACCCAAGGCTAAACATTTAAATAAAAATGATTCTCAATGTATTTCTCTCATAAAATAAAATTTTATCATTTTCAAACTTGATATTCACAAGCATTAAAGATACTTGCTAATAGGGACTGAAGAGATAATACAAATGGGTAGAGAATTTGCCTCTATGAAATGGTAAACTCAAATTTGATGCCCAGCATCTCATATAGTCCACTACTTATAACCCCAAAACAAACAAATAACAAACAACAAACTAATACATTAAATATACTTCATCCATGAAAATATTCTAGATCAAAATATATTGTTTATAATACTTAAATTAAATCTATATATTTATATAGATATACAACTGTATATCTATCTATATAGATATAAAGCTGAATATAACAAAAGTTGATGAGTATGTGAAAAAATAGATGGGTACTAAATAGAAATGTTTGCAGTTGTGTATGTAATGAAGACTCCATAAAAATAAAAAATAAAGTACATATGCACTTTAAGTATAAAGTATATCAATATACTCCTAATTATCTATGTGACCGTCATAAAAAATTAGACTCAAATAAGTTTTCTACTTTTATGTATATAGTAGCAATATTCACAATAGTCAAAACATGCCCTAATTGTCAATCAAATTATCTAGATAAAGAAGTAATAATATATAAACTCAATAAAAGACTAATTACTATTTAAAATAATGGGCCAGGGGCTGGAGTAGTGGTGCAAGCTGTAGGGCATTTGCCTTGCACATGACTGACCTAGGACTGATTGTGGTTTGATCCCCCAGAGACTTATATGATCCCCCAAGTCAGGAGCGATTGCTGGTCACAAAGCCAGGAGTAACCCCTGAACTTCACCAGGTTTGGCCCCAAAACATAAAAACAAAATAAATAAAAAATAAAATAACGCTGGGCTAGAGAGATAGTATAGGTAAGTCATTTGCATTCCATATGGCGGACCTGGGAGGGACCCGAGTTTGATTCTCTGGTTCGATTTCTGACATTCCATATGTTCCCCAGAGCCTGCTAGGAGTGATTTCTGAGCACAGAGCCAGGAGTAACACTTGAGCGCTGCCAGGTGTGGCCCAGAAACAAACAAACGAAAAAAAAAAAATTCTGACTTTTTGAAAAAACATATTTGAAATTTGAGATGATTATCCTAAGTAAAATAAGTATGAAAATTTAAAAAATTCTTAATGTTTTCTCTCATATGTGAAAAAAAATGAAGCAGGGCCAGAAAGATAATATAACAGTTAAGGTCCTTGCTTTGTATGTGGCTGACCTGGGATCTGTCTCCAGCATCACAAATGTTAAAGAGTAATCTCTGACCACAGAGCATGAGGTAAGTTCTGAGCACAGCTAGATATGCCTTCAATACAAAAAGAAAACCAAATAAAAATAAATAAAATCAAGCAAGCTACAAGATATCAAAACTCTTAGACTCTGAAAAATATGTTAATTACCAGAGAGAGCAGAAAGGGATGATAGCAAAAGATAGAGAGGTCAAATTTTGAATAATGTCAGTAGAACTTGGTACCAGATATGATACAATTTATTTACAAGCTATATCTTAAAATTTCTAATATTGCAAACCAATAGTAGGCCCATAAAATTTTATTTCAAAATACGTTATATTTACCAACAGAATGGACATAAAGCAAGTTTCCTTGTTATTTTGTTTATTTCTCTCTTATTTTGTAAGTCTCTACCTAACTTCTACTTTTTCTTCTTCTATAAATTGTAGTCGTGTTCTCTTATTAATGAGTGATTTATATTTTATATTTTATATATATTTATATTTTATATTTTACTTATATTTTTGTACTTATTATTATTATAGTCCACTTTAATTTTGGTGTTTTGGTCACACACAGTGGCATTCAGGAATGATACCTGGATCTGTGCTTAGAAATCACTCTTGGTAGAAATGGGGACCAACTGGGCTGGGCGGTGGCGCTGGAAGCAAGGTGCCTGCCTTGCTTGCGCTAGCCTAGAACGGATTGCTGTTCAATCCCCCGGTTTCCCATATGATCCCCCAAGCCAGGAGCGACTTCTGAGCGCATAGCCAGGAGTAACCCCTGAGCATCACCGGGTGTGGCCCCCCCCAAAAAAAAACAAAAAACAAAAAAAGAAATGGGGACCAACATGGCAGGGGTTCTCAAACTATGGCCCACAGACCAATTACAGCCTTCCAAGCATATTTATCCAGTCTGCTCAGTATTTTTGCCATTGTGTGTTTTTTTTTTAAAAAAAAGAATTAAAAATGTTTAAAAATAAGAATTGTGCATTGTACATAAGAATTTGTTCATGTTTTTTTTAAACTACAGACTGAGCCTCCAACAATATGAGAGATAGGTAAATACCCCTGTTTAAATATTTTGAGGACCCCTGCCATATAGGAGCCAGGGGTCAAACCCATGTTGGTGCGATCCAAGACAAATGCCCTATGCACAGTGCTATCACTCAGCCCCATTGTTCACTATTTTTTTGAGGGAACTAAATGGAGGGATGCTATTAGGATTTACTCTGGGAAGCAACACAGTAGAAAAGAGAAGAATTTTAGATAAGAAATATTGGGCTGATATTTGCTGGAAGAATAGGCCCCTGTTGCTGCTATGAGGGCCCCTGAAATTGAGGTATTACCATTGTAATTTATTTTCTATGTGAGTCAGAAACTGAAAAGTTGTTGCTCCAAGAAAGCATATCATTGATCCAAGTACCTCAATACATATATAATTCTTTAGAAGAAAGCTAATAACTAAGGCCTGTCAGTAAGTATCGCATCCAACAGCTGAGGAAATAGTCTTCAACTTCAAAGAGTGATCTAAAACTTATAATCTTAATTGTTCTTATTCTGTTCAATTCATTTCTTCTTAGTGGTTCAATGGACATCTCTTTCAAGATTATAGGGAGTCTTTTTCCTGGGAAAAAGGCTTATAAGAGAAAGAATAATGAAACATTGTAGTTCAGGAATTATTGCAACTAGTCTAATTGAAACGTGGCAAACAGCAATATTACAAAAAGAAAAATTATCTTGTCCATCGAAAGAGGACACTTTGTCCTGGGTGTACCCTTGTCCCAATAGCCTAGCCCTTTCCTTTGTTTATAACTGTAGATAAGAGGGTCTGGAGAGAGAACAGCAGTAGGGCAGTTTGCCTTGTATGCAGCCTACCCAGATGGACAGTGGTTGGAATCCCGAAATCCCATAAGGTCCCAAGTGTCTGCCAGGGGAGATTTCTGAGAGCAGAGTCAGGAGTAACACCTGAGCACCACTGGGTGTGACCCAAAAACCAAAAAAAGGAAAAAGAAAAAGAAATATAGAAAAGAGATTATGCCTCCTCTGAGCACAGTCAAGAGGGCATTTATTTGTCACCCAGTGGCACCTACTGACCTGAAACCTTACTTTGCTTAAAAATGTGCTTCTCTGTCCTCTTTCTCCTTTAATAAAAATAATTTTTTGACATATGAAGAGAGGATGGTTGCTTTAAAGACTTGTGTTCCTCTCACTTGGCCCTCTTGTAATTATATCTAGAGTGAGGGTAGAAATGAACCTTCATGGTTACAGAAAGGTGACAACTGATGACATTTATATTCTATTCGTTTGAAACATCTCCTGACTACATAGGATCCCTGCTAATCTGTGTGGCACATACTTTTTGGAAAAATTCAAATACTTACCTGTGAGTACCCTGAAGTCATCATGGTCAAAATCATGGTCAAAGCAGATGAAACTAATACAATTGAACATTGACAGTCAAAATTAAACAAAGATTTTTTTTTTTTTTTTTTTTTGGTTTTTGGGCCACACCCAGTGACGCTCAGGGGTTACTCCTGGCTATGCGCTCAGAAGTCGCCCCTGGCTGGCCTGGGGGACCATATGGGGCACGGGGGATCGAACCGCGGTCCATCCGAGGCTAGCGCCGTAAGGAAGGCACCTTACCTTCAGCGCCACCGCCCGGCCCCTAAACAAAGATTTTTAATAACATTTAAGCATATATCTGTGTCCCCAACACACTCCTCTTTGTACCATGGTTTAATTAAAGCCTCTATCTTTCCTTGCTGCCCAATGTCAGTTAAAAGAGAAGTGCTCCATTTTTGTTAATCTCACTAGAAGGTATCAAATGAAAACCATACTTCAGTAAAACATTATATTTTCCGTTGTAAATGTACTATTTGAGAAACAGAGCCTTCTGTTCCTATAGATGACACAATTCCTCAAGGAAGCTAAAGTAGATGAGAGAACTATGGCTTCCTCATTTTGTTCTGTGATTCACACATTCTATCAGAGTCATTGGATCTTATAAAGGTAATTTCTTAAAGTAATCACTATAGCCTGAGGGTTTGTAATGTAGTATTTCAGTCTTCTTTTAATAGACTTTTTCATTACTCGCTCTGGCCAACAGCTTTTAGTGTAGTATATAAGCTTCCTTTTTCGTGCTATAATAATGGTCCTTGATTTGATGTAATATTATTTTCCAGGTTTAGTAGATTAAGCAGTCTAAGAAATTGAGTAGTGGGAAATTCAAATTCTTGCTGGAAACTGAAGAAAACCTTAATAATAGAAGAGTCAATTTTTAGTTCATGAATTACAAAGTCATATTCTACTAAGACAAAACATTAATAAAACCAGAAAAATAGTTTAGGACAAGCACAACATTTATACTTTTTGTTCATTATTTTCTTCTAAATATAAATGACCAGAAGTCAATTAATTAAAATAAATTTAAAATGAAAAAATGTTCTTACTCAGTTAACTTTATGAACTTGCACTTTATCAATGTCATGGGAACAATTGCCTTACAAAAGCCTTATATGTGTGTGTATTAGCCACTTAATTGAACCAATCAAGGTATCATGACATCAAGTACACATGAACCAATATAACATTCTGTGAAATATTTAGCTTTTTTATAATCTTGAAAAATACTCTATCTGCCCAAAAGATAAAATCTCACCCCCCATTTTATGTTCTTTTGGTTTTTTTTTTGGGGGGGGGGATACCAGGCCACACTGCGGGGTTATTCCTGGCTCTATGCTCAGAAATAGCTCCTGGCAGTCTCAGGGGGTATTATGGGATGCTGAAATGTGGGAATTGAACCTAGGTTCGTCCCTGGTAAGCTGCATGCAAGACAAATGATTTACCACTGTAATATGGCTCTGTCTTCAAAATCACCTTTGTTTCTAAAATAATTATGTTTAAACCATTTTAATTGAAGTATTGGAATATACAAGTACATTAGTTATACTTCTTATGAACACTTCACTACAACACTACACCCATCCCAAAATGTCCACTTCCCTCAATCAGTGTCCCAATAACTCATTCCATCTCATATAAGCTTAATTATGCAGGAAAAATACTGTTATTCATTATAATTTAAAAAAATCGGAAAGAGTTCTTAAGTCCACACTTTCCAGATCAACTGCTACATACTATATACTTGAGATTATAAAATCTGCTCTCTCAAAGGTGGAAAAGCTCTTAACCTGGTGGCCTTTAGATACATTCCCCACTCTAAAAAATATGAAAGAGTAATTGTAATCAGAACTGCCTTTATTGAATTTGTCTTATCCCTATGATTTTCTTCAGTATCTGTCTTCTTTGTGCAAGAGTCAAATTTATTAACTGAATAGAAGTAAGCTGCTTAGGTCTATAAAGATAACATTCACTTTTTATCAACTTCTCTCAGAAAAGGGGAAAAAACAGCAATTTCATAGTTTTGTTTTGTTTTGTTTTGGGGCCACACCTCGTGATGCTCAGAGGCTACTCCTGGCTATTTGATCAGAAATTGCTCCTGGCTTGGGGGACCAAATGGGACACCTGGGATCGAACTGAAGTCAGTCCTGAATCAGCAGTGTGCAAGGTAAACGCTTTACTGCTGCATTATCACTCCAGCCCCAATCTTTCTTTGATCTATAAGCTTTGATATATGTGAAAGGGAATGCCAACTTCCAAAACTGCTCACTTTCTTCATTTAGAAATATGAGCCAGGACTTCATTCAATGCCTCATTTTTGTGCAATAGACATAGGTTGATTTCTTAGTTCCTTTTTTATCAATGTCTCATCAAACTAGATTTAAATAGTCTTTAGAATATTTGAATATTCTGGGGCTTCGGTTGTTCCTAGCAGCATGGGGGTGGAAAGACCGCTCCCATCTCCAGGGCCTGGGCGAACCAGCGAGGTGGGTCTCCTGTTGGAGCTTGAAGGTACCCCAGTTTTGTTCCCATTCCCCGCTCAGCTCCTTAGGGTGGGTCTGGGTGGGGCTCTGAACTTCCGTTCCTAGCTTCTTGAAGTAGTCATTGTATTTTCTTTTTCTTTTTCTTTTTTTTTTTATTTAACCTCTCTATATTTTCAAAACCGCGCAGGGGCGCAGAATATACATCAATAGTTGCTTAGGCAGGCTGGGAACCTTGATAGGCCCCCAGCTGCTCCCTCTCCTGCCCCCAGGCCTCCAGGGCTTCCTGGAGTGGTGACCCAGGTGGCCAGAAAAGGTGGGTGTTGGGTGGCCCTTCTGGGAGGGGATCCCAAGTTTTCCCTGCCCTTCCCACTGTGCAGGGTGTGAGGGCTCGGGGAGGAGGATGGGTAGATTCTGGCTTCTGGTTCTCCACTGAATTGTATTTTGATCCTGAACCTGGCTCTACCCAGCATTGGGCCTGGGGAGACCCCAATGTCGAAGGCCTTCTCCCTTGCAGGGCAGGCTGGGAACCTTGGTAGGCCCCCAGCTGCACCCTCTCTTGTCCCCCGGCCTCCAGATGGGTCCAAATTGGGGGTGTTGTGAGCTGCTCATTTTTTCTAAGGCAGTCTCTGGCAATATCTTACTAGTCTACATGTCCAAAACGTGCGGGGGCTATCGCCCCCGTGCGCACAGTATATGTTCATAATATATCCCATCCTTAAGTTATGTTATGTGTATGTAGAATGTTCATCTGGCATTCTGCCCTTTCGCACACCCCTGTACAGGTTTCACTGGATTTAACAAACCCCAACTATATCAAAAGACATAAAATGTATATGTATGGCTTTGAATATTTTATATCTATTTTCTTTTTTTTTTCTTTTCTTTCTTTCTTTTTTTTT
>PVKC010047622.1:0-11033 GCA_004027635.1 Crocidura indochinensis | reverse complement strand
CGGGGCCCGGGAGATAGCATGGAGGTAAGGCGTTTGCCTCTCATGCAAAAAGTCATCGGTTCGAATCCCGGTGCCCCATATGGTCCCACGTGCCTGCCAGGAGCAATTTCTGAGCATGGAGCCAGGAGTAACCCCTGAGCACTGCCAGGTGTGACCCAAAAACCAAAAAAAAAGATATGTAATACCATAGAGGGACAACGGATCTTATATATTTGAGAATCACTGACAAGACAGCACATGAAAATAAATCCAATTCATAATTGTACAAAAATGATTATATTCCCTCTAAGTTATTTTTATGTTCAATAAGACAACTAAATTTTAAAAGATAAAAATACAGATTTAGGGGGCCGGAGAGATGGCATGGAGGTAAGGTTTGCCTCTCATGCAGAAGCTCAATGGTTCAAATCCCGGCATCCCATATGGTCCCCTGAGCCTGCCAGGAGCACTGCTGGGTGTGACCCAAAAAAGCTAAAAAAAAAAAAAAAAAAAATACAGAATTAGGGGGCCGGAGTAATAGCACAGAGGTAGGGCATTTGACTTGCACATGGCCAACCTGGGATGAACCCGGGTTCAATCCCCAGCATCCCGTATGTCCCCTGTGCCTGCCAGGAATAATTTCTGAGTGCAGAGCCAGGAGTAACCCCTGAGCATAGCCGGGTGTGGTCCAACAACCTAAATAAATAAATAAATAAATAAATAAATAAATAAATAAATAAATAAAAATAGGGCCCGGAGAGATAGCACAGCAGCATTTGCCTTGCAAGCAGCCAATCCAGAACCAAAGGTGGTTGGTTCGAATCCCCGTGTCCCATATGGTCCCCCGTGCCTGCCAGGAGCTATTTCTGAGCAGACAGCCAGGAGTAACCTCTGAGCATCGCCGGGTATGGCCCAAAAATCTAAATAAATAAATAAACAAAACCAGAATTAGCAAAATATCCATTGAAACTAAAGAGAATGATGAGGGGCCGGACTGTGGCGCTGGAGGTAAGCTCCTGCTTTGCCTGCACTAGCCTAGGACGGGCCGCGGTTCGATCCCCTGGTTCCCCATATGGTCCCCCAAGCCAGGAGTGACTTCTGAGCACATAGCCAGGAGTAACCCCTGAGCATCACCGGGTGTGGCCCCAAAACCAGAAAAAAAAGAGAGAGAGAGAGAGAGAGAGAGAGAGAATGATGAGTAAACAAACAAACAAAAACTTAGGGGCCAGAGATGGCATGCTAGTCATGCTAGTCCTGCATGACTGCCTGAGCAATTCTCCTGGCTCCAAGCTCAGAAATTGCTCCTGGCAGGCACGGGGAACCATATGGGGCACCGGGATTCGAACCGATGACCTTTTCATGAAAGGCAAACGCCTTACCTCCATGCTATCTCCTGGCCCCCTGAGCAATTCTCAATCCCTGAGCCAGGAGTACCTTCTAAAGTCTTCCAGATGTGGAAGGAAAAGGGAAGAAAAGAGGGGGGGAGAGGGACGGGGGAAGGGAGGAAATTTAGTCTCTGCGCAGGACAGGGCAAGAATTTTACTTCTTCTTTTCACCTTGAATTAATCTACACAAAAACTGACCGAAACTCTAATGAACAAAGCTTCCAACAAAAGTGGTAGTGGGGATGGGATGAACACCCATACTGGAGGCAGAGAAATGCCCAAGCCAAAAACCCCTCTGTAAGACAACATGCAATCATGAAGACATTTCCAAGTTTTTGAACTATATTTATACCCTGGCAAGAAGATGAGGTTGTGCCACATACACAAATACAATTCTACACTTACAAATCTGTAACAAGAGGTAATAAAATACAGGGGACAGGGTTGGGGCATTCATACAGTGGGTAGAGTGCTTGCCTTGTACATGGCTGACCCAGATTCAATCACTATCACCCCAAATGGTCCCTCAAGCTATCAGGAGTAAACCCTGAGCACAGGGCTAGGAGTAAGCCTTGAACACCACTGGATATGACCCCCAAAACATCATCAAAGAAAAAGAAAATATAGAGTATAAACGAGGTTCAAAGAAACTTGAAAGCACTATCTTGGCAAATGCTTATAACCTTCTTGGTAGACAGACACCATATTAGACCTCACTCTTCATAGTTAACAGACCCTACAGGTGAATTCTTGAGGCAAACTCTACTCACCCCTAGCAAAGAGTTGTGCTACTTGGTAATTCAGAATTATTTAAAAAAATTGTTTATGACTACCACTGGACCTGAACCAACCAGTTCACATCTAACCACTAGCAAGTAAATCATACCCTTAAAGAGAAAAGAGAGTACTTGAAGACCTTCCAACACACTGCCAGTTAGCAATGGGGTCCCAGTACCTCTCTGTGCTCCTCTACCAACTCTGGATATTGTGCTCTGTCACCACCTGGTTGGTGAAATGGTACAGCAAATAGGGTACTTGCCTTAAACACAGTCAACCCAAGTTCAATTCCCCACATTGCATAAATGTACCCCAAGTCCTGCCAGGAGTGATCACTGAGCACAGAACAGGAAGAAGCCTTTAGCATAGGCAGTCATGGCCCAAGAACAAAACAATACACTCAAAAGTGCTCATCTCAAGTTTTATTTATTTATTTATTGGTTTTTGGGCCACACCCAGTGACGCTCAGGGGTTACTCATGGCTATGCGCTCAGAAGTTGCTCCTGGCTTGGGGACCATATGGGAAACCGGGGGATCGAACCGCGGTCCGTCCTAGGCTAGCGCAGGCAAGGCAGGCACCTTACCTCCAGCACCACCGCCTGGCCCCCTCATCTCAAGTTTTAGCCACTCTCTGTGAGGAATGTGTTCAGCCTTCAGGACAGAAACTGAACCAGAATGTTCCCCTTTACCTTTTTCTCTTCCAAGTCTTGAGATCCTTCCAAAAACATGTCTGCATTTCTGTACATACTAATCACTTCAGATAGATACAACCAACTTTTGTATTTTGATCAAACCCGCACAGTTTATAATTGCCCTCTAAATGTATAAATGAAATATGAACGCATTTCACCATCGAAGTGGCACTCTCAGTTAAAGTACAAATTGATTACAATAAGTTTTCTGTACCAAGTCTAGCGATCACTTAGCACCTGGCTCCACAGTTGTTTTGGGAAATTAACCATCAGATATCCCTGAACATAACTGCATATGTAACTGATACAAGTACAAGACTATTGCAGAATCATTTTTAACAGCAAAAGAAAAAAATAAAACCCAAGTATTCAACAACAGAAATCTAGTTTAAATAACAAAAACAAAACAAAATAAAGAGTAAGGTGCTTGTCTTACATGTGGCCAACCCTGATTTAGTCCTGGCACTCCACAGTTCCTAAGTACTGCCAGGAATAGCCCCTAAGCAACAATTGGTATGGTGCAACCTACCCCCCAAGAGTCATTTATTTTTGCACTAATATGGAAATATGAACAATATGTTGCTCAATAAGGAAAACAAAGTGTAATGAGGGCTGAGAAGTAATTCCAAAACAATTTCCAACAGATCAATAGATAATAGGATTTTCATATGCAAAAGAATAAAATTTTAGGTTTGCCTCACACTGTATGTGAAAATTACCAGTAACTAAAAAGTGAAACAAGAGGCTGGAGAAAAAGAGCAACAGATACAATGCTTGCCTTGCACAGAGCCAAACCAGGCTTGATTCCTAGGACTGTACATAGTCCTCTGTGTTTCATGAGATATGATCCGAAAGCACAAAGCCAGGAGTAAGTAGTGAGTGCAGAGTCAAGAGTACCACTGGGTGTGGCCCCACCAAAAAGCAAAGCAAAAACCCAAGAACTATTAAAAACTCATGATAAAATAAAATTGCATTTTATAACCTTAAAGAAAATAGTTTATAGACCCAACCAAAAAAAAAAAACCCACAAGAAATAAAGATAAATATAGATAAATCAAACATGTACTTCAGAGATATCATCAGTAAAAATAACCAACGATCTATAGGTGGGAGAAAGCTTTTGCAAAGTATTCATGTGGTAAGTGACTCACATGTAGAATACACACCTTCCTAATCAAACAAATAAGTACTTTTGACAGACAAATATCAAAAGAAGTGTGACCTCTGGTAAGCACTGCAGCAAAGCATGAGATCCAAGAAGCATCACAACTACAGGTATGAGCACCACAACCATACCTCTGTATTGCTCTAATACTCAGAGTATCAAAACACAGAAAACAATTACATATTTTTTAAAACCAGACTTATTCAAAAATTTATACCATGGGGGCAGAGTGAGAGAGCAGTAGGGCATTTGCCTTGCATGCATGCTGCATGCTGATGATCTGAAACAGACCCGAGTTCAGTCCCCAGCATCCCATATGGTTCCCAAGCATGCCAGGATCGAATCTCTGAGCGCAGAACCACTGGTTATGACCCAAAAACAGGAAGGAACTTTGAATAAACAGGCTCAGATCCAGCAAATAAATAGGTAAATAAATAAAATTTATAAATTGGTACATGATGCTTTTCACTGACAAGTATAGTTGGCTTTTACTTTTTATAAAGTAGAATTCATTAAGGCTAAAGCGATACATAGTATAGCAAGTAGGGTACTTGCCTTGCACACGGATTAGGGTTCAATACCTAGTACCCTATATGGTCTCCCAAGACAACCAGGAGGGATCCCTGAACACTGCCACTTATGGCCCAAAAATACAAAAATAAAGTAAATTTTTGGTTTAATATAAATTCTAGAGGGGCCGCCAGAGCAATAGTGCAGCGATAGGGAGTTTGCTTTCCACGAAGCTGATCCAGGACAAACCTTGGTTCAATCCCCAGAGTCCCATACGGTCCCCCAAGGCAGGAGCGATTTCTGAGCACATAGCCAGGAGCAAACCCTGAGCGACACTGGGTGTGGCCCAAACACTCCCCACCCCACAAAAAAAAAAAACAAACCAAAAAACTAGAGTTTAAGCATTTATAACATAGAATGAAACTTAACAAAATCAGCAAATGAATATCATAGTTGCTTATTTGTAACAACTCAAAATTATAAACAGCCAACAATAGCCTTCAGTAGGTGAGTGGCTAATTTACCATATTTGATATATACCATACAGTTGCAACACCATTCAGTACTGCTGAGCTCATGAGGAAGACCTGAGCACCAGCAGGTGTGACCCAAATCCCAGTCCCCATCCCAAGAAAAACAGTACAGAAAACAAATGAATATTTAAAAAAAATGTAAAAACTGGGGCCAGAGGGGCCAGATAGATAGCATGGTGGTAGTTTGCCTTTCATGCTCAAAGATGGTGATTCGAATCCAGCATCCCATATGGTCCCCCATGTCTGCCAGGGGCGATTTCTGAGCATAAAGCCAGGAGTAACCCCTGAGCACTGCCGGGTGTGACCAAAAACAAAAACAAAAAAACTGGGGCCAGAATGATAGCATAGCATTAGGGCATTTGCCTTGCACACAGCCAAACCCTGACCCGGGTTCAATTCCTTACATTCCATATGGTTCCCCAAGCCTGCCAGGGGCAATATTTGAGCACAGAGCCAGGAGTAACCTCTGAATGCCACTGGTATGGCCCAAAAACAAACAAAAAAAGTAAAAACTGAACAAGATCTGTAGATGAATCAACATGAATACTCTGGCTGTAATACTCTACTACAAGAAACTTATAAAATGCTGTCATAGGGGAAACTAGGGTAGGATATACATGTGTAAAAGGTGAATTCTCTACATTATTTCTTGTAACTGCAAATTAATTTATTTGAATTAATGAATTAATTGAATTAATGAATCAAAAAAATTTTTTAAATACAGATGGCAGTTTCTATTTTTCTAAGAAAGACGTATTTGTGTTTACATAAAAGAATACTAAAAGGATGCAAAGTAGGGTGGAGCAAATGGGGAAGGAAAAAGACATCAATCCAAAATTGTTCATGTTTTTTTTTTCTGAGCCATCAGTCGATCACATTTCCTGGTTACAAAAATAAGATATTAATACACTGTCAAACATTTTAAAAGTTTTATGAAAAGAACTTTAATATTGTAAACACTATATTACTTTGCAAAGCATTTCACTTTTTTTAAGCATTTTAAAATTTTAAAAAGCGATTAAGAGCATCACTTTTAATTAACCTTACCTCTAATCTCTGTGTTTGATCCTTGCCCAAAAGATCACGAACTTCTTCATTATATATTTCCAAATAAGACACACGAACCAAAAATCTACAAATAAAATTTCATTTATAAAAACATATGGGTGAAATATTTCTTTACTGTTTTCTTTTTTATTATTGATTCACTGCAAATTACAAAATTACAAAGTTAATTATAATTGAGTTTCAGGAATACAATATTTAAACACTAACCCCTCCATTCACTAATGTTTACTTCCCTTCACTAGTGGTCCCAGTTTCCCTCCCATCCTACAGACTGCCTTATGGCAGACACTTTTTCCTTTTTCTTTTTCCCTTTTAGGCACTGTGGTTTGCAGTCCTGTTACTGATAATGCCTCATTCATATCACTTTACCTCCTTTCAGCTCCCAGTTCTCATCCAAAATGACCACTTCCCCATATCACTGTCACAGTCTATCCTACCTCCATTGTGCCAAGCTTCCTACCATAGTAAGAGAAGGACAATTGTCCTGACCTTTGTTTCTATAGTCCTTGGGTATTCTTCTATGTTTCTTTATATCCCACAAATGAGAGTGATTATTTTGTATCTATCCCTCTCCCTCTAACTCATTTCTCTAAGCATGATACTCTCCAGATCCATCTATGTATCAGCATATTTCATGACTTTATCTTTTCTTTTTTTATTTTTGGGTTGTTTTTTTGTTGTTGGTTTTTGGGCCACCCCCGGTAACACTGAGGGATTACTCTTGGCTATGTGCTCAGAAATCACTCCTGGCTTGGGGGAGACCATATGGGATGCTGGGGAACATACCTAGTACATCCTGGGCCAGCTGCATGCAAAGCAAATACCCTACCACTGTGCCAATTGCTCCAGCCCCAACTTCATCTTAGTTGTGTAGGATTCCACTGCATATGCGTCTCATAGTTTATCCAGTTGTCTGTTCTTGGGCAACAGTGAAATATTTCTACAATCAATTCTAACTATGTATATAAATTTTTACCTATAGGGTTTTTTCCTAATTTTGTCCTTCTCAATATTAATAATATCAAAGTTACTTTACCTTGTATCACCCTCTGCTTTTGCAATGTGACCAAATATGTGAGCAAACGAATTTGGAATGATTCCTCTAAGTTCAGGAACAGCTCGAACACCTTCCATTGTGAAAGTTTTGCCTGTTCCAGTTTGTCCATATGCAAAAATAGTCCCTGAAAAAGATTAAAAAAACAAAACAAAACACAGTAACTTTTAGATCTAATACCATAGAACAACAGCTCTTAAGTTTAATTCTTTGGACCCTATGATACAACTGATTTTCTGGACTGACAAGGATTCTGGCACAAAATTTCACCTTTAATTTTAACAATTACAAATGTTACAATTCTGCACCACATTTTACTAATTCACCACATTTTACCAATTTTAAATAACTAGTCAATAGGTGGCGCTAGAGGTAAGGCGTCTGCCTTGCAAGCGCTAGATGGTTTGATCCACCAGTGTCCCATATGGTCCCCCAAGCCAGGGGCGATTTCTGAGCACATAGCCAGGAGTAATCCCTGAGCGTCACTGGGTGTGGCCCAAAATCAAAAATAACTAGTCAGGGCTGGGCGGTGGCGCTGGAGGTAAGGTGCCTGCCTTGTCTGTGCTAACCTAGGACGGACCGCGGTTCGATCCCCGGTTCCCCATATGGTCCCCGTGCCTGTCAGGAGCGACTTCTGAGTGAATAGCCAGGAGTAACCCGAGCATCACCGGGTGTGGCCCAAAAAACCAAAAATAAAATAAAATAAAACTAGTCAATAAATATTTAAATATTCATGTTCATAAAAGTGTCCCTAGCCAAATGAATGGTTCAAAGGCCTGCTGTCTGCTTTGCATGTAGATTCAATCCAGTCTCGGAAACACTGCTGGAAGTAACCCACTAATAAAATAAAAGTGACTCACATTGAGGCCGGAGAGATAGCACAGCGGTAAGGCATTTGCCTTGCACGTGGCCAACACAGGACGGAACCTGGTTCGAACCCCAGTATCCCATATGGTCCCCCAGGCCTGCCAGGAGCAACTTCTGAGTCCAAAGCCAGGAGTAAACCCTGAGCAATGCCAGGTGTGGTCCAAGTCCCCCTACCCCCAAAAAAGTGACTTGCATTTCCTAGTAAGAAAATATACCCCAAACCATAAATTAAAAATATTACATTATAGACCTGGCTCAGGCCTCAGAAGAACAGGCATTGTCCATTCACCCCTGAATACCATCTACAAAACAACCACGGCTGTCTATAACATCACCTGCAGGCAATCCTCTACCAGGGAAGACCGTACCGCTCCCCTGGAATCAACTTACTCCAAAGAGGGTTCCTTTAACACCCAGAAGACTTAACAGCAACAACAACCTGCTTTCAGGGCAGGGTCCTCTAACTGTGAGGTGAAACTAGAGGACACTCCACATCATCCTGACTTCAATGTAGAATATGCACAGAATCCAGGATCTTTAATTACAGAAACATGACGCCAACAACAGTGACTGTGCAAAAAAAATTTTTTTAATGGAACCACAGAGAATGAATCGTGTTGGACAACCTAGTATGTGCCTGGAGCCCACAGCTGGTCTTATGTCAGAAAACTTCAGGGGAAACGGCTCCTCGTTTTTAGGCCAAGGCTTTTCCTTTCCATTTCCCCCATATTTTGCTGGGCCTATACAAGCAACAATTGCCACTCTAACATCATTTTTTACTGTATTTCTTTAACTGTTATCCTCAAAAAAAAAGAGCTTACTAAACCTTCAGCTAGGGCTTTAATGAGTTCATCGGTGATTCAATAATTTACAAAAATATACTTGCTACTGATCTTTTTCTTCTTTCCTTTCTCTTCTGTCTCTTTAGTTTTTCTTTCTATTTTTTTAATAAGTTTGCCTTTGTTCTTCCTGAAACAAATGTTTCAACTATGTGTTATATTTTCTTTAAATAAATAAAAACATTACATTATAATTCATTTCTAACTATAAGAGTTTCTTTCATATGCCAATTAATTATTATTGGAGCCAAAGAGACAGCTCAAAGGGCTGGAGTCTATGCTTACCAAAAAGAAGTCCCAGGTTCTATTACTAACATTGCTTAATCCCCCTAAACATTAAGACACTAATACATGTATAGCTCCCAAGCACTGCTAGATATGACCCCCCCAAAAGCTACTTAATATCTAAGTGTATGTATTAAATTGAAAAAGATAGTACAGTTAAAGCAAATACACAGATATACACAAAAGTCCCATGTAAAAATATTCATGTGAATGTTCTTATCTGCCACTTTTAGTCATTAGATGTATGGTAAGATCTACCCAGGCCCTGATGGGGGGTAGAAATAACCACTCTCAAAAACCAAACAAATAAAAAATAAAAAGGGGCCAGAGAGATAGCATGGAGGTAGGGCATTTGCCTTGCATGCAGGATGGTGGTTTGAATACCAGCATCCCATATGGTGCCCTGAGCCTGCTAGGAGCAATTTCTGAGCATAGAGCCAGGAGTAACCCCTGAGTGCTACCAGGTGTGACCCAAAAACCCAACCCCCCAAAAAAAAAAAACACTCTACATGATAAGAACCAAGGGAAACAATTTACTTCAAGAAATCACCCTAAATGCTATTTTTTTCCTAATCCTACAATGTGAGTTTATTTGGGGGGGAGGGGTACAACCAGCTGCACTCAAAAGTTATTTCTGGCTCTGTGCTCAGAAATCACTCCTGGCAAGCTCAGGGGACCATATGGGATGCCAGAGATCGAATCCAGGTCAGCTGTGTGCAAGGCAAGTGCCCTACCACTGTGCTATTGCTATGGACCCTACAATGTGATATTTTTAAAAATATAGGGACTACCCATAACAGTACTTGGAGTGTCTGAGAATATTTCCCAGCAATGTACCAGTTTCCTTATGCAGGAACAATGGTCCAGTGCTCAGGAGTTACCAAGGTCATGCTGAGGGAAACATACGGTGCAGGGGATTAAACCCAGAGATCATTTACGTCAGTATATGCTCTATGCCTTATCATTAATCTTATTTTGTTTTGCTTCGGGGCATGGGAGATGGTGGTGGTGAAAGAGGCTTCACCACTGGTGGTGCTAACGGAGAGCCTGAGAAATGCTACTAGCAAAACCTGACCTGACATCTAAGCCTAATGGTTTACATAGGGGACCTCAGGGGGCCATCTGGTATACAGAGGATGGAATTTAAGAGTCTCATGATGCTAGATATGCCCGCTAGTTCTTATCTCTCTCCTCTCTCTTTTCCTCCCTTTTTCTCCCTTCCCTCCCTCTCTTAAGTTACAGGGAGCTAACTCAAAAAGGAAAGGCATCCAGAAGACGTCAAAATGACTAAATGCTGGGGCCAGAATGAGAGCACAGTGGTAGAGCATTAGCCTTGCATTCGGCCAACCAGGACAGATTTAGATTTGATCCCCAGTATCCCAGATGGTCTCCTGAGTCTGCCAGGAACAATTTCTGAATGCAGAGCCAGGAGTAACCCCCTGAGCACCACCAGGTGTGGCCCAAAAACAAAACAAAAATGCTAAATGCAGTTGCTGGCAAGCACAAGGAGGTAATAAATTCAAATCTCAGTGCTACCCCATGCACTGAGGTGGTCATGACAACCCTGATTTTTGTGATCCCTGAAGAGAAAGATCCCAAGGAAAATTTAAGTGGTTTGCATTCCATTTGGTCCCCCAAGTCTGACAGGAGCAATTTCTGAGTGCAGAGTCAGGAGCAACCCGAGTGCCACTGGGTGTGACGCAAACACCCAAAGGAAAGATAAAAAGAAAACTTAAGTAGTTTAAGGCCCTTACCTGGCAAGCACAAAACTTTTGTTAGGAATCCCCTAGGACAGTGGTCGGCAACCTTTTTTTTCAACTGAGCCAAATCTCACCAAAACCATGATTGAAATTTATTTTGAGAGCCACATTTTGGGGGG
>PVKC010047621.1:0-10848 GCA_004027635.1 Crocidura indochinensis | reverse complement strand
ATCTGAGTTTTCCTATTGTTGCTCAAAGCTGGGTAGCTTTCTGGGCACAGAATTACCTCTGAGTCCAAGTGTGGTTTCAGTCAAGCCAGATGAGGCTTTCAAGTTAGCCAGGGTTAAAGTTTCCTTCCCTTTCAGATGTGTCCACGCCCAAGTTACACCCACCACAATGGGTATCTGCACCATTAAAAGGCTTTATTATAAAAGCGACTAAAGTGCCAGTTGATGGAAGACTAGATAAAGAAAATGTACATTTCAACAACAGAATATTCACCTACAAAAGGGATGAAATTTTGCCATTTGCAACAAAATAGAAGGAGCTTAGGAATTATGTGAAATAAATCAGAAGGAAAAAGACAGGAATTAGATTATTTTACCCATAAGGATAGAAAACCAATAATCATTCTGGACAAGAACTGGGAGGTAAAAGGAGATAAAGTGATATGCATGATACCTCTTAAGTAAACAATATTGCAAACCACTGTGTCTAGAAGAAAGAAAGGAAGAGAGAGAGTGAGAATGAGAGAGAAAAGAAAAATGTCTACCCAGTGGCAGGCAGGGGAGGGAAATAGTACGTTGATGGTGGGAAATGTGCACTGGTGAAGGGTGTTATACATTGTACAAAAATTAAAGATCATGAACAACTTAGTAAAAAAATGCTATTGATTTTTTTCAGAAAGAATGTAAATACTTCATTCATAGAAATTTAACAGCTCCCTTTTCCTCTAAGTTGGCCACCCATCCAGGGTATAACATAGCTAATAAACTAAAAGTTTATACCTGTTAATTTTTTTTTTTTTGGTTTTGGGGTCACACCCGGCAGCGCTCAGGGGTTACTCCTGGCTCCATGCTCAGAAATCACTCCTGGCAGGATCGGGGGACCATATGGGATGCCGGGATTCGAACCATCATTCTTCTGCACCCAAGACAAATGCCTTACCTCCATGCTATCTCTCTGGCCCCTATACCTGTTAAATTTTTATTGCTTACTTTGATTGACCACATTCATCTATTTATCTACCACTTCATTAATCCTTTAAAAGAATAAAAGTTCAGTCTTCAAATGTTACCTGAAGCAAACTAAGCTTGTAATGACTATTTTAATATACTATATTTTCATTTACTCCATTTTCAATTAGACAAACCCAAAAACACATCTCTTTACCTGAATTGTCTCTATTAAAAATCAAACATGTTACACATGTCAAATACATGTCAAATATTTTCCTTCTCTCAGTTTAAATAGCAGTCATTTCAGTTTCTGACCCACCACCCCTTTTTCTACAAAACTTATCTACAAAATATTTGTTTAAACATCCAAAGTGGTTTACCTGCTCCTTTCATATCGTTTTACATAATCTATTCATATATATTAAAATTCTGTTTGTACATGAATCTATATTATTAGTAAGAGAGATTCCAGAGATGTGATATTTTGTTTTTGTGTTTATGTTACGTTTTCAAATTTTTTTAAAATGTGATTGATATAAATGACTATCTTATATCAAAAAAGTGATAAATAGACAAAATAAGTTAAAAATATAAACTGGTTCACAGTGGTAACTAAGTGAGAACTATATTAGAACTAACTTGAGGGAAGGGTGTAATAGGCTGGGAGATAAGGCAGGTAGGGAACAGATTTATACCAAGAAATGGTTTAACCAACTTTTATAAATACAATGTTATGACAAAATTCTAAAAAAAGAAATCATTTTTTGAGCATTTCAGAATCTCCTAAATGACTGGGCCAAGGTTAAAAAATATACCGGTATATGAAAAAAGGAACGTGGGGCTGGGCGGTGGCGTTGCAGATAAGGTGCCTGCGCTAACCTAGGATGGACCGCGGTTAGATCCCCCGGTTCCCCATATGGTCCCCCATGCCTGCCAGGAGCGACTTCCGAGCGAATAGCCAGGAATAACCCCTGAGCGTCACCGGGTGTGGCCCAAAAACCAAAAAAAAAAAAAAGAAAAAAAGAAAAAAGGAACGTTTTTATCTGTTTAAAAAAATTTTTAAGGGGGCTGGAGAGATACTATAGTAAATAGGGCGGACACTTGCCTTGCATGTGATCTACGTAGGCTTGATCTCTGCTATCATACTTGGTCCTCTGAACCCTGCCAGTAGTTATAACTAAACACAGAGCCAGGAGTAAGCCAGGAGGCAGGTGTGACCCAAACAAAATAGTAACAACAAAAATGTTTAAAGAATTTTTGTCCTGGGGCCGGTGAGATAGCATGGGGGTAAGGCCTTTCATGCAGAAGGTCCCATATGATCCCCCGTGCATTCCAGGAGCAATTTCTGAGCATGGAGACAGGAGTAACCCCTGAGCACTGCTGGGTGTGACCCAAAAACCACAAAAAAAAAAAAAAAAAAAAAGAATTTTTGTCCTGAGGCATGGTGCAATAGCTTAGGAGTCGGGGTAAGAGGGTCTTGAAAGTCAGGACCTGTGTTTGATCCCAGCACCAATGAGTATAGCCCCGGTGACCCTTAGCACTACTTACACTCAGCAACAATACAGGGCTCCAGCCTTGAACCTTCTGACCCCAAGGTCCCCCAATTTAAAAACTTGGAAGGGGTGTCCAGTAGTTTATATGTAGATAGAAGCTGCTAACTAAAGTTCATCTTAGTGTTTTTATTCATGAAAATTGGCTCACATGGCCATAGAAACTCCAAGTACTAAGCATGTACTTTGCATGCTGGAGGCTCAAGGAGTTCCCACCAGCACTTATGGAGTTATCCTCACCCCCAGAACAACTAACTGTGTTTGACCCCACCCACCACCACCACCACCACCCCGCAGGAAAGAAGCAGAAAAAAACTGATTAACATAAACTTGATTCTCTTCTTCTAAAGTGATATGAGGGTTTTCACTTTATAAAACATCTAAACTAGATTTATAAAACCAAGTAGTTTGGTTCTTCTCATCGTTGCTGTATGCTTCCTGAGGGAAGTTTTTGTTCTTTAAACCATTTTGTATATAACCCAGATGTTAATCTTTGCTAATCCCAAAATATTCACACAAATACAAAATACATTGTTCATTTATGCTTGATAAGAATTTAAAATATTACATTTATTTCTAAAAGATTTTTGAGGAAGTTCAAACTGCTTTGGAATAAAAGATGATTCCAAAAACGGACTTCCAGAGACTTATTTAAGTAGGGATAATTTTATCGGAATAATACATCAATATCTGATGTGTTTTCATATGATTTTGAAAGTTTACTAGTATCACATTTTTTCCATTTCCCTCAAAACTGTACATATAATGTATATGTGTTTAGTAAAGCTGAACTTGGACTATTTTTTGTCTAGAAAAATCTGCCTTGATACATACTAATTATCCCTGATATATGAACACAGAGTAATGACAAATATTTAATTCTTTCTCCAGTTAATCATTGAGTTCTACTTTATGTATAGAGCAATTTAAATGCTTTTCAATAAACATTGTCTGGTAATAATAGGAACATTTATTAGATGCAGTGGAAGGTTTTTTTTTATCTTGCATCTGGGTCAAAATGGACTGTCTGTATGGTGGGGGACAGCTCAGCCCTAACTCAGCAGCTGAGTAGTTGCTTTTCATTTAAGCTCTTAATGCCAAGGATGA
The DNA here is from genome assembly GCA_004027635.1 of Crocidura indochinensis. NCBI lineage: Eukaryota > Metazoa > Chordata > Mammalia > Eulipotyphla > Soricidae > Crocidura > Crocidura indochinensis. The sequence continues at coordinate 7,243 of PVKC010047621.1, read as the reverse complement.
TGGAGAGAGAGGTTATTGCTTGAGAGCCATTTGCAAATGCCAAGTGAAACATCACAAGAAAAGGAGCACAGGTGCATTGTGGGAGCCTGGGAGTAAGACTGAGGTGCCTGTTCGTTGCATAGTACATGCTCAGAGACAGGCTATGGCCATCCCTCTTACCTGCACAGATTTCCCCCCTGGACTTTAAAAACGTCTAGTACTCCCAGATTGGAAATCAACAACTGAACCATTTCAGGATCTTGTTCTTTTCTTTGGGAGTCAAGACCATAGCCAGCATTTTGCTACCAAGATTTTCTGTGTTCTAGTGTACACACATTGCCTGAGCACTACTACTACAATTTTGCTTTTCTTCTAGCTGAGGACTTGCCCCAGGCTGGATGGTTTTAACTAAAAGGTGGTTTGTGTCATAAGGAAGCCCTTTCTTTGCAGCTGGAGGCCTCTTTAAGAAGTTATCTGACTCATTTGGGTCATATAATAGTTTCCAAGGAGATCTAGAAGAGAGGAAGTCTATTAACCTAGATACCAAATATTGTTTTTTCTTCTGAAGTTTCTTGACAGCTGTTGCTTAACCTCGTTAAGCGAATTCTTCCTTAGAAGGCACTCTTGACACTGCTAGCTGTAAATCCAGTGGCTATTGTTTAAAAATAGTTATTCACCTTGGGCAATATTTTCTTTTACCATTTACCCCTTTGTCATGGTCCCTTCCCCTTATTTGTGTCCTTGTTATTTTTAAGGGATAATAGGTATTTATCATCCTAGAAAGCTGAGCTTTAAATTTTAGTTTCAAAAATGTACATCAAGAGCAATTGGGGGGGGGCCTTTTTTAAAAATTTTCAGATTTGATTTTCTTTGCATATGGCCATTCTGTAAATACTTAGAGGTTTTTCTTTTTTTGAAAAGTAGATAAAAATCTGGGATTTCCCCCCCCCCAACATTAAAAAGAATGTGTAAGAATGTGTTTATTTACATGAAAATAAATTTATTTGATAAAAAGTAAAAATAAATAAAAAAATAAAAATAGTTATTCACATAGACCCTGTTTCCATCAATATCTTGAAAGAGAAATATGCATTTTTGCGATGATATGTAATCATATAGGAAGAAGGGATGTGTTGTTTCCCTAAACTCAGGATCATATCTCCTACTTCAGGGGTTAGCCAAGCTTTCCTGCCATCCATGCAAGACTTTAAGAATGTCACAGTTTGTTTATGTAAGCTTTGGTCTTGTCAGCATTCCTGCATTATTATCTGCCTGGGTTCAGGCTAGCTAGAAGGAGGCAGGAAGACAGTTCTGGGAAGGTTTCCTGTTATGTTTAATAGCAGAATTAACTCCGCATGGTTTGAGGACTTTCTTGTTTTGATGTTTGTACTTATCAGGGAAGAAGAAGAAGGGGGTCTGAAAAAGAAAAGAAATTGAACAGAAATAGAATAATTTGCTGGCCCCACATTGGGCAGTGGAAAATAGAATGTCCATGGTGCATTGTTAAAATGAAAATAAATCCTGAAGAACAAATAGTTGGGGCCAAAGCAATAGCACAGAGGTAAGGTGTTTGCCTTGCACGCGGCCAATATAGGACAGATCCTGGTTCAAATCCCGGCATCCCATATGGTCCCCTGAGCCTCCCAGGAGTGACTTCTGAGTGCAGAGTCAGGAATAACCCCTGAGAACCACCAGGTGTGACCCCAAAAAACAAGAAAAATAGTTAAAGTCTGCTGAGAAAATACTCAAACTCACCACATCTTCATCAAAATTATTAAATTCTAGGGAAGTATATACCAGTTAGCTTTTAAGTTCTTTTTTATTGTTTTGTTTTTAGTTTTGGGGTTGGTTTTTTTTGGGGGGGGGGTTGGGCCACACCCTGCAGTGCTCAGGGGTTACTCCTGGCTCTGAGCTCAGAAATCACTCCTGGCAGGTTCAGGAGACCATACGTGATGACAGGATTGGACCCCAGTTGGTCTCGTGCAAGGAAAACACCCTACCTACTATGCTATCACTCCATCCCCTAAATTCTGGGAGGCTGGAAGGATAGAAAATGTATTAAATATTCTCCCGTCGGTTTTGATGTCATTTATCATTCTTCATATTTGGATATATGAAGCAAAAATGACGGTGGGTAGAAAGGGAAGGTCTTTGCCTTAAAAGAAAATTATTTGAAAATACTAAAGCTAAATTTGAAATTAATTACTTCTCTTTCCATGATTTATATGGCTTCAATCCAGAGAAGTGTGATTGAACACAGTGATTCCTTTTTGTAACAAAGGAGGCTTGCAAGTAATAATTGGGACCAAGCTTTATTATCTTCATGACATTGAATGTAGATAAGAAGTGGACAAAAAGAGGGAAAAAGAGACAGAATTTGTTTAAAGGATTGTGAAACTGAATAAAAACCACTTGCCTAGCTATCCATCAAGTTAGTCATGCATCAAGCAGAAGCTTTATCAATATGATTTAATCTTCAATATTGACAGAGATTTTAGGAAATTATTCTTTGGAGCAAGTTTCTTCTTTCTTTCTTTCTTCTTTCTGTCTTTCTTTCTTTCTTTCTTTTTTATTTCTCTTTTTTCTCTTCCTTTTTCTTTTCTTTTTTTATTTCTTATGTTGTTTATTGTGATCTTTTTTTTTTAATTTTTTTTTGAGGGTCACACCCGGCAGTGCTCAGGGGTTACTCCTGGCTGTCTGCTCAGAAATAGCTCCTGGCAGGCACGAAGGGACCATATGGGACACCGGGATTCGAGCCACCCACCTTTGGTCCTAGATCGGCTGCTTGCAAGGCAAACGCCGTTGTGCTATCTCTCCAGGCCCATAGTGGAATTCTTATACTTAGTTATATATAAGGGGTAGAGTGCTGGCTTGAGTCCTCAGTGTCTGACTTGACTAATTGTCTTGAATGAGGTACCATTCACTGTGCTAATAAAATGGAAATGGATTGAGGGCAAGAGGAATAGATTCTGGACACAGAAGAGCAAATGGTGATATCTGGTAAAGGTTGATTGACTTGGGGCCGGGCAGTGGTGCTGGAGGTAAGGTGCCTGCCTTGCCTGCGCTTGCCTAGGACAGACCGCGGTTCGATCCCCCAGTTCCCATATGGTCCCCCAAGCCAGAAACAACTTCTGAGCGAATAGCCAGGAGTAACCCCTGAGCATCACTGGGTGTGCCCCCCCCCCAAAAAAAATGTTGGTTGGCTTAAGTGAAAAATTTAGATTGAAAAAAAAGGTTTTTGAATTATCAACAGGGAAGATGTTGGGGAAAACACGAAAAAGTGACAGAACGAAATGGAAAGATTGGCCAGGGCTTCCTAATAGAAAGACAAAAGGAAGAGTGAGCTTATAAAAACAGAACTAAGGCTTTTTGAAGAGACAAAGTAGAAAACACCCTTCATTGTGACATAAAGATCTTATGCTTTCCTTGTTCTTTTGAGGATTAGAAGCAAAAAGGGAATTAATAGAAAGCAGAAGCATATATGGACTTCTTTGTGGGGAGTAAGTGCTAATAAACTATAAGTCCGGAACTTTGGGTACAGGAGCTGAGTGCTCTCTTAGGGTTTAAGAAAGTGCAAATCAAGGAAGTATATTAAGGAAAACCCCTAATGCATGTCTCTGGAGAGTGTAGGATCAGGGCCATTCACATTATATGTGCTAGATGCCCTGTAACTCACTTTCTCCAAAGGACTGGCCCTCAGTATCAGGGTTCTTGGCATGGACTCAACTGAATCTAAGTTCCTTTTTTCCCTTCCTCACACTTTAACAGTCAGACTTGCTTTTCTCTCATTTGTTCTTTGCTTCTCATTTTCTCTTAATTTTATGTGACATTCCTTTGTCAAGTTGTCCTTTGATACAGATATTCACCTAATGCTTGATTCTTAAGTGAAGAAATAGAGACCTATTTAGTAACTCATCCAGAGTCATACAGTGAGCAAGTGCTACAGCTAGATTTTTTTGGTAGTTGTTTTGTTTGGGAGCCATATCTTACTATGCTTAGGGCTTACTCTTGGCTCTTTGTTTTGAGTGGGGCTTGGGAGCCAAATGTACCAGGAATTAAATGAGATTGACTACATATGAGTCAACTGCCTTACCTACCGTACTCTTTCTCTCTAGCCTTAAATCTAGATTTTGATCTTAGGTGATCTATCTGGCTTAAATCTATGTTTCTAACCACTGTCCTATACAACTGTTCTGAATTAATAATATTGTTATATAATACCTGTCCTATTTAAAAAATGGAAAATAGAAAAATCCTATCACTTGCTCATTCTTTTGAAAGTTTGCTTGTCACGATGTAGAACATTATTATTACTAATAAATCTCTAGAGAATTTGACTGTTCAGATTAAACTGATAGGTATAATAAATTACCAGGGGAAAATGTCAAAAAATTTTATAATGGCTTCAGTTTTAGGTATTCTTTTTTTTTTTTCTCTCTCATAGGATACCTGCTGTCATCCTCATTGTAAAAGATTGGTGATTTTTTTTTAAGAATTTCAACCTAATTTATGAGGTGGAATTTGAATGTTGAAAGGTTTTGTTTTTCTTAAAGATTAAGTTACAAGTTTGGGGAGAATTAGACCACTTCAATCCTAATAGACCAGTCTCTTTGCAAGTTACTTCTTAGTGAACCCCTTTGGGAATCTGAAAGAATATGAATTTCCACAGAAATCTTTTTATTGAAGCCGGAGTGGTGGCGCAAGCAGTAAGGCATTTGCCTTGCTGGCACTAGCCTGACGGACCAGGCTCAATCCCCTGAGGCAGGAGTGATTTCTGAGCGAATAGCTAGGAGTAACCCCTGAGTGTCACTGGATGTGGCCCAATAACCCCACAAAAAATAAATAAATAAAAAAGAAATATTTATTTCCTGGGGAACATATATTGAAGCTGTATTCCCGATATGCTGTTGATGCTTGTGCTGTTGTCAGTTAATTTAATCATGCACGATTGACCAAAACATATTTGAACTGTGTTTTGGTAAGACGAGGTTCCAAAGTTTACTTTATAATCTTAAAATTTTACAGTTGGAGAGGAACTTGAAGGCCACTATTGTCCTGATATTCTGGCTTCCAGAATGAGCACAGGGCCCAGGAACCCATAGAACTCTCATCACTAGTGGAAGAGGGCAGAGGACCAGGGAAGCATTCCCAGAGGAATTATGCTGGCTTCTAAAATCACAAGTCACTGGTCAACTAGTTGGTTGAGACTGTCAGAATCACTTTATTGGGACCAGTTTTTGAGGCTCAGGGTTGTCCTAACTGGAAAGAACACTACAGTCTCTGAACAGTATCGTTCTGTGTGTTGTGCAAGCAATGATAGCATATTCCACATATCTATCTATCTATCTATCTATCTATCTATCTATCTATCTATCTATCTATCTATCTATCTATCTATCTATTCCACATATGTATGTATATATGTTTTTGGGGTCACACCCAGCAGCGCTTAGGGATTACTCCTGGCTCTGCACTCAGAAATTGATCCTGCCAGGCTCGAGGAACCATATGGGATGCCGGGGATTGAACTTGGGCCTGTCCCAGGTTGATAGCATACAAAGCAAACACCCTACTGCTGTGCTAACACTCTGGCCCCATATTCTACATTTAAAAAAAAATCTTTGCTTTAAATTAATAACAAGAAGACTAGATAGTTGATGGGGCTGGCAAGGTGGCGCTAGAGGTAAGGCATCTTCCTTGCAAGCACTAGCCAAGGAAAGATCACGACCGCGGTTCGATCCCCGGCGTCCCATATGGTCCCCCCAAGCCAGGGGCAATTTATGAGCGCTTAGCCAGGAGTAACCCCTGAGCATCAAATGGGTGTGGCCTTAGAAAACAAAAACAGAAGACTATATAGTTGAGGAAACTATGTAATAAGAATGATAGTCCTAGATAGAGGGGCTAACATGAATGGAGGAATGGATCTTGGATTGCTGCAATGGTTGTATATTTTTAGAATAGAAAGGATAGGGCTAGAGAGAGAATGGGAGAAAAGAGCCTAGAGAGCAGTTTAGGTACCAAGTGATAGGAGGCCTAGAATACCAAGACAAGGACTATGGATTTTAACACTCATATTAAAGAGGAAGAGGGAACTTCAAGGTCTTCCTAAAGGTCTGAACTGAGGCTGGAGGGAGAAATTGAGGCTTCCAAAATGTGAGAATTGTTTTTGTTTTTATATTTGTATTCATTTTTATTTTTTAAACTTTATTAAAGCACCATGATTTACAAAGCTCTTCGTAATTGGGTTTTAGACATACTTTGTTCCAGCACCAAACCCACCACCCATGTCCTCTTCCCTCCAAAGGGTTTCCAGGTTGATATTTGGATCTCTTGTTTTCAGTGTTGGCTTAGTCTAGATATTTAGCTCTGCCACTACTTTACACCACTGATGTTCTTGTATCTCCTGCTCCCTGCTCCCCATTACTTCCTGCCTCTTTTCTCCTCCCATCCCCAAATGTATTTTTAAGCAAATGTTCTTCTGAATTCTAGCTATAAGCCAATAGTGGAATATATCGATGCCCAATTTGAGGCCTACTTGCAGGAAGAACTGAAGATCAAGCGTTCACTCTTCAACTACCATGACACTAGGATCCATGCGTGCCTCTACTTCATTGCCCCCACCGGCCATTCCCTGAAGTCCCTGGATCTGGTCACCATGAAAAAGCTGGATAGTAAGGTACTTTCTACCTTCGGCCACCTTCCCCTCTTCTTTCAGATCATCCATTTCCAATTTATCCTCTGCATTTGGTGTGATTTGACTTTTAGTTTAGGTTTGTTTAAAGTGTACTCTCTAGAGCAGTTTTTTGGTTCACAGCAACATTAAGAGGAAAGGACAGAAATGCTCAGTGCATTTCTCACATGCATCAGCTGTTTCAGTGTCCCTCACCAGAAGGGACCCTTGCTGTGGAAAATTCTTGTCATTGTGAAGTGGGACAGCAGCGAATGGCAACCATCACACACAAACCTCACAGATTCGGCCACAGTTAGCTGTGGATGATCCATGCCCAGGTAGCTGTTCCCTATGTTAGGACAGGGATGCAGGTCAGGGAAGACAGATAAAATAGGAAAGGGTCTCTAATCAAGTGAAAGTTTATCCCCTGTCCCTCAGCCAGCCTAATAAGCAGTAACAGCATTGTGTTTAAGACAGGTTATTTCTCGAAAGCAGAGAAACAAAGCCAAAGAAAAATAGTTCATAAGAAAGCAGTGATTGGGGCCCGGGAGATAGCATGGAGGTAAGGCGTTTGCCTTTCATGCAAAAGGTCAT
>PVKC010047620.1:0-11007 GCA_004027635.1 Crocidura indochinensis | reverse complement strand
GCAAAAACTCTCTAAATCTATTTTTTGATTTTCTGAAAATATTTTATTTATTTTTAATAAATAATATCTTTAAACACCATGATTACACACATGATTGTAGTTGGGTTTTAGTCATAAAAGGAACACCCCCCCTTCACCCTTACATTACCATCACCAATGATCCATTTCCCTTCTCTCCCACCCCCACTTGCATTTGAGGTGTCTTTTCTACTACTTTTGGAATAAAGTCCCAACTTTGCACCAAGGAGTATAAATTCTTACCTATCTATATTTCCAGTTCATTTTTCTAGTTCTCATCTTCCTCTTTGCAGTGTCCTAGACACATGGGCCTCCTTTCCTTTGTAAACTTTTTGAAAGTCTGAAAAGATTTCCTGGAAAATCTTAACGTGAAGTCTTGCTTTCATTCTCCAGTTTTAGCTCATGTTTATTATCAAGGAATTTACTTTCACAATTTTCATGCTATTCAATTTCTATTTCTCTCTCCTCTCTCTCTGGAACATATCTTTCTTGAGCAATATATACTTGTAAAACAAATGGCTAATATCTATTGGTAAAGGAAGTTAAAATCTGGTAAAGGAAGTTAAAATTTCCCCATGAATACATCTTAAGAGCACCTAATCCTACTATCAGAAGAAGTCTAAAGTCCACTTAGTTTCCTGACCACACCTATCAGGGTGTATACACTAGCCTTTATCTTCAAAGACATAACAACATACTTATAAGACAATATATACATTCAAGTAGTGGGACAAGTGTCTTTGTATTAAATATATATATACACATTTACCCCATTTATGTTATTTTAAATATCAAATAAATCACTTAAGTCTAATCACATACTACACCATATACTGCTTTATAATTACTTTTGTGTATTGCTTTTAATTCCTTACCATAAATTATTATTCTGAACTCCAAATATTACAAACTACTCTTTTAAATGAAAAGATTATTTATGCATACTGAGTTTGCAAGATGAAAACTGGACCAAGTTGAGAGTCTTGGGAAGATAAATATGCACTTTTGAAGATAAGACCCATATGTACTTAGAGATAAAGCCCAAGCTTAATCATATTCAGATATTTCTAATTTTATTTATTTATTAAAGTTTTTCTTTATTGAATCACCGTGACATACAAAGCTAAAAAGTTGTTGATGGCTAACTTTCCAACACCCATTCTTTCACCAGTGTTTATTTTCAATCACCAATTTCTCCTCTTTCTCCTATACCCCTAATTTCTGACTTTTTTCTTTTAGGCACTGATGCTGAAAGAGTTTCATGTATATCTCTTTAACTCTTTTCAGCATCCAGTTCTTTTCCAGAGTGATCATTTCCAACTATTATTATCAAAGTGGCCTCTTCTTTTTTCCTAACTGCAAAGTGATATTTATTTATACCATATATATATATATGTATTAACTGAAAATGTCTAGATTTTTAATGCATACCACATTCCCATTAACTAACGAATGTCAAGTACTTCAAACAAACAAAATTTGAAAATATTTTTGTAGGAATCTGGAATGTATCTGAAACATGAATGTTTAAGGCTCTACTGTTTAATCCTAAGCATTGTAAAGATAGATGAGAAGGAGAAGAAGAAAAGAAGGAGGAGGAGAAAGAAGAGGCAGAGGAAGAAGAGGAGAAGGAAAAAAAGAACAAGAAAGAAGAGGACAATAAAATAAAATACTCTTGTTGATGAATACTTGAAATGTTTGATGTGTTGATCATTTCAAACAAGTCAGTTTTCATCTAAAAATTTCCAGTCTACCTCAATTTATGATTCAAGTCCAATCTCCTATAGCAGGAAAATTTATAGCCCCAACTATATGAATTCTATTATTAGTACTTTATGACTCAATAGGGTAGGTCATGGGGCAGAATCTCACATAGTTCAGACACTTATCAGGTTTCGCTAAGTACATTTTATTTATCAACTTCTTATAATAGGTGGATCAGAAGAACCCAACAGTCACAACCATATGAGTAAAATATGGGTCAGCCTATATAGTTTATTTTTCTCTAAAGTCCACATTACCTATACCCTTCCTGGAAGAGCAAACGTCTATAAACCTAACATACTTGTTAGAATATGCTTCCAGACTGCACAGCTCAAGACTGATGATTGTAGTCACACACATATGTAGAATTAATTTGCTAAAACAAAATCTCAAAATCTGGGCCAAAAGATAATACTGCAATTTGGGCAAATGCCTAACATGTGCCTGACCCATGTTCAATTCCTACATGATCCCATGACTATTGACTGGTGAATCACTGGAGTCCTTCAGTATCATGTGAAGGGCCCCAAGTATTCCAGCACCTAGAATCTAAGCAGCATCTCATCCTTGGGCTTTTCACTGATATTCTAGTCCAGTTAGCCAAGAATCACTAGTAAAGCTCTTGGAGGACATCTTGTTAGGGAGCTACAACCCCTCTAAAAACCCAAATTTAGCAAAAGATAATCTTTTAATAATAATAATCAATAATAGTAAAGATAATAAAATATCTTGAATATATGATCTGGATATTGACTGCCTCTAATACAGTATTTTCTGGCCCATAAGACCACTGGGCGTATAAGACGACCTCCTAACTTTACAGTTAAAGCATAGGTTTAGGCCTCTATTCGCTGTATCAGACAGAACCTTCCTGTGCTGCAACTGTATGTACCACAGTGAGCCATTCACAACAAGCAAAGGTTCAAAGGTTAGACTGTCATAGACTTCCTCTCTGACTCTGGCCCATCTGAGCAGGCTTTTGACAGTGTAGATTTCGGTCCAGAACATTGTCTAATTTGCATGCATCAAAAACCTGCTTGGATTGGCCAAGTTAGAGAGGCAAAGGGTCCGAGCAGCCTGGCAGTGATTGGTGCAGGATCGAGTTGGAAAATTTGTTTTGTGGCAATATTCAGATAATTTTCGTTTAGCGGCATACTGAAACATTTTTCGGGATATACTCGGCGTATAAGACGACTCCCGATTTTCGATTGACTTTTTTTGTTTGTTTGTTTCTAAAGTCGTCTTATATGCAGGAAAATAAGGTACTTGTTTCAACTGCTTTTACCCTTGCTTATTGCATTTCAGACACACTGTTCTTTCTGTGCTGTGGCAGTGGGGCTTGTGAAGTCCTCAAGAGTGTAAGCCTATCAATATAGATAGGGACCAGGAATGCCATTGATTATGGTAGAAAATAGGGAACTGAAAGGGTGTGACAAGGAGAAATATGAATATATGAGTTTTCATGTCAACAGTAATAACACTATTAGTGATGCAGAGAATTTTTTCATATGCTTTCCAACCATTTGTATTTCTTCTTTAGGGAAGTTTCTGTACTTCCCCTTTTTGTTGCAGTTGTATGTTTTATTCTTGTACTGTTCTAGAAGTGTTTCATCTACCCTTGATAGTAATCCCTTTTCAGATGATTGGTGGGTAGCTTCTCCCTTTACATGTGATATTTTTGTCTTTTGGTCATTGTTTCCTTTGAGATGCAGAGCTTCTTAATTTAATGTAGTTCCATATGTTTATCTTTGCTTCCTCTCGTTTTGTCAGTGGTGCTTTATTTTGGAAGATGCATTTAGTTTCAAAGTTATGGAGAGTTCTGCATATGTTTTCCTTCATGTACTTGATGAATTCAGAGCTGACATCAAGGTTCTGATAGAATGGATTCTATCTTAAAGATCAACTGTGATGTTTTCTTTCTTGTATTAAATTGATTGGTTCATGAGCTCTCCAGATATTTTGGTATATTATACTGGGCATGTCTATGAAGATGATTGTCTGAAAATTAACATTTAAATTGATGGACTAAGTAAAGCCAGTTGCCCTTTCTATGTCTTTTCCAATATGTTGAAGGTCTGAATATGATAGAAAGACAAAGTAAGAAAAAATTTTTCTATGTTTATCTTCTTTCAAATTTTTATAATTTTAGTTTTTATATTTGAACTGGAATTTATAACACTAAAAATCCTTCAGCCTTTCATTAAAAGTATAGCATGGCTCTCTATATTTTTAGTTAGTCAATTATAGGTCTTAGAAATTCTTATCCACTAGACATATGTGAAATTTTGTGCATATATGCATATGTGTATATATAAGCATGTAAGAATACAACTTAATATATAAGGAATGTATAGCCAAATTATCCAGAAGATAGATATTAGGTATATATCATATATATGTCTACAAATGTATGTCTATATACATAATAAATATAATTCTTTCTGCTTTTCTGAAGAAACTGTATGAATTCAACCCACCAAATAATACTGAAAATCCATATAAACAATGTTTTCAAATATATTATAATTGAATTCTCTTTCCCATGTTGCCCTTGCTCTTATACAAATATGGTTTTAGTTCTATAGATATGAAGGTTAAACAGTTGGTGTAAAGTATTACAGAGTAGACAGTGGTTGCCAAGTTCTGAGATTATTTATTGAAAACATATATGAGTCAATCTGTCTCTTGCCCACATTGTGAACAAAATGTTTGTGCAATCAAAATAATTGTCACTCTCTGCTTTAGCTCCTTTGACAGTGAAGAAAAATATATGATGTCCTCATGGAAACAAAATGAATGATAACACTCAAAGAATTGTTGAATTTCAAAACACAAGTGACACCAGCATAAAACATCTGTCTTCGCAAACATAATCTGTCAAATTGATACAATTTATGAAGAACAACATTTTTACAGGTGTCCTTTCATGATTCAAAACTACTGTCTTATATTCTTCATTAAGCAATAAGCAACTTATAATGAGAAAGCTATACATAAATAATATTGGTGATTATTATATATAAACGATATTTGTGAAAAATAATATTTGTGAGATTGTATTTCGATACATAGTTTTGGAAATTAGATATATAATCATTAAAATGGCTTTGTGTGCTAATGGAAATGATGGGGGCATGGATTTTTCATTACCTTTCAATATACCATTGTGCTTATGAGATAATAATTAGGAAGCAAAATAGGTTAATGAAGTGCTACCTGCAACAAGATAGTAGAACTATCTCATTGGTGTCTAATGAGAGTACAGCGGGTAACCTGTCTTGCATGTAGTCAAGCTGGGTTTTATCTCTGACATCCTTATTGTCCCTTGCACAAGTCCAGGAGTGATCCCTGAGTATATAGAGTCAGAATAACTTTAGCATGACACAAAGGCAAAGTAAAAAGAGTGGGATCTATAAAGATCATATACTTTATCTCTTAAATTTCTCAAATTAAAGATGAATTTTGTGATAACAGAAGAGGATGGTTTTTGTTGGTTTGTTTTGTCACACCAGATGGTGTTCAGGGGTCGATCCTGGCTCTGTGCTCAGAAATTTCTCCTGGAAGGCTCAGGGGACCATATGGGATTCTGGGGATTGAACTTGGTTCAGTCCAGGGTAGGACCCAGGTAGTCAGCATGCAAGGCAAATGCCCTACTGCTGTACTATCACTCTGGCTCTATAGTTTTTATTTGAAATCACACCATTATTAGGATAAATGAGGCTATACCATTTTAACTTTCATGCCAGGAATTTTTTCTTTATAGGTATATTTTAAATTAACATGCTCATTTTGAGATAAAGTCTTTCAAAGTGTAATTCTATGAAAATATAGATAAGTAACTGCTTTAGCAGAAAATAATTTTTCTTCCAATATGGTGCCTTGGAAATTTTTTTTTAGTGTTTAGGTTTCATATGTGAGGCATATACTCTACTGCTGTGCTAGATCTAGACTTGGAAATGTTATAGGAAAATATTCCAGAAATGGAAATATAAATACAACCTATTGATTACATGTGTTAGAATTAACTCCTTCAGTTCATGAGAATGAGTATTTCTATCAACTATATTTGATTTACAGTCTATGTAAATAATAAATTCAAATGTCTTGAATTAAATATAAATCTAAAAGGAAATACTGAACTGATGTGTGAACTGAGTTGAGAAAGTTCAGCAAGTTTCCCATGGTAATATTCTTTATTATTCTGGTATGAAAATGCGTGGTATATTTTGGTGGATAGGAATGCTTTATTTAATTTCAATGACTCTAATGCCAATATTAAAGGATCATGGGAAGAACTTAATAATGTCTCCTAAGATACAACAGTTTCATGGAGAAGCAAAGAAAAAATAAGACTTTGAGAATAGTGTTAAATTTTTTAAAATCATTCCTTATCAATTTTCAGAGAAAAGAACTCATATTTAATTTTTTGGTGGAGTGAGGCACACCAGTGGTGTTCAGGGCTTACTGCTGACTGCACTCAGGCATCACTCCTGTTCATACATAGTTGCTGAGAATCTAACCTGGGTTGATTACATGCAAAGTAATTACATGCAAAGCTCATTTTCAAGAGCTCTGGTCCTCTTTCTAAGTGTCCTTAAATCTTATCTTCCTGTTGGATTGGGAATCATTATAGAAGAGACCATTGTTATATTTTTTAAAAGAAATAAATTATTTGGGCCAGAATGATAGCACAGCGGTAGGGCGTTTGCCTTACATGCAGCCAACCCAGGATAGACCTGGGTTCTATTCCTAACATCCCATATGGTCCCCTAAGCCTGCCAGGAACTATTTCTGAGCTCAGAGCAGGAGTAACCCCTGAGCATCACTGGGTGTGACTCAAAAATATAAAACAAAGAAAGAAATTTTTTAATTGAGAATCACTGTGAAATACACAGCTACAAAGTTACTCATGATTAAGTTTCAGTCATACAACGTACAACACCCCTTTCCAATGCATATTTTCTGCCTCTGATGTCCACAGGTTCCCTCCTGCCCTCCTGTTACCCTTTCCCCTGCCTGTTTCTATGGCAGACCTTCTCTCTCTCTCTCTCTCTCTCTCTCTCCCCCCCTCTCTCTCTGAGACCATCTTTTTTTGGGTGCTTCCAATGACTGCTCAGGAAACTTAGACTCACTAGGTTTAATAAGTGAAATGGATGGGTGGATTGTGTAGTTCGATATTTGGTTTAGCAATGAGTTTCTGCCTTAGTCCCAGGGTCCTGGGATGGGGGCGGGCAGTACAAGGGTACACACAGCTTTATTCAAAATACTATTGGCATGTGGTATTGGGGATCAAGCTGGGGACTCTGTATATCAGGCATGTTCTTTATTACTTTGACTTATCTATCTCCTTGACCCCTAGAAAGGGCAATCATTTTAGAGAACTATTCATCATTCCTCTGTTTGGTACCACTTGCATTTTCCTGTATGTGTGTGCATGCAAGCACACATGCTATGTGTATGTTAGGGACTAGATTATGAGACTTATAAACTATAAAAAATGACTCACTGTGGAGCAGATTCGAGGCCCAGCATTCAGCTTTTTGGGATTAGAGATGGGATTAAAATCAGAGTCTGTTTGCATGACCCTGAGAAAGGGAGTTCCTTTCAACATTGCTCCTTATCCTCCACCATCTTCTGTCATCATCCTAGTACTGATCTCCTCTACATAAGTGTATGCATGTTTGAAGTGTGTGCATGTTTGTGCATTTTATGAATTTTAACTCCAGATCTGGATTTTTTTTTGTTTTGTTTTTGGGGCACACCCGACAGTGCTCAGGGGTTACTCCTGGCTCCATGCTCAGAAATTGCTCCTGGCAGGCACGGGGGACCATATGGGGCACCGAGATTCAAACCAATGACCTTTTGCATGAAAGGCAAACGCCTTACCTCCATGCTATCTCCCGGGCCCCCAGATCTGGATTTTTAATTTTGTGTTTTGTGGGTATAGTTTGTTTCAGCAGAAGAGCCCTAATGCTAGCTATGAATATAAAAACTTAATTTATACTACATAGCGATACTCTATCAATATCCATATGGCTCTTTACAAGTGAAGGAAGCTTGCCAAAGGCCACACAGGATGTTAATAACAGAAATGAAACTTGAGTCAGTCAGTGTCTCAATTCTCTGTTTCCAATGCAACACCCCTTGGCTTCACATCCAAAGACAGACTGTTGACAGTTCTGATAAATGTGTGAACATGCTGAAGACCATAGGTCATCGCTTTGGAGTTTGTGAAAACTGAAGTTTCAAGATAATTGTTTTCATAAAAGGAAAGCTTTTTTTTTTAAGTCATTGGGAGGATTAAGAAAACTGGGATACGGGCTGTAGAGGTGGTGCTAGAGGTAAGTGCCTTGTAAGCACTAGCCTAGGACAGAGCGAAGTTCGATCCCCTGGTGTCCCATATGGTTCCTCTAAGCCAGGAGTGATTTCTGAGCTCATAGCCAGGTTTAGCACCCTGAGCATCACTGGGTGTGCCCCCCACAAAGAAAAAGAAAAAAACTAGGATACAAAAAAAATATCTGGATTATCAAGATTTTCACTAAAAGATAGCAAACTCATATTTTAAGTAACTCTCTCTTTCCAGGCTTAATTTCTCATATATAAAAAACTTCTTATATATTCATTTTATTACTATTATTTTAAAAAAGAAATAGCCTTGGGCTGGAGCAAGAGTATAGCAGATAGAGAAGAATTTCAGATAGCTCTTGTACATTTGCCTTACATGAGACTGACCCAAGTTTTATCCCCAGCACCTAATATTTGTCCCCAGAGACTGCTAGGAGTGATCTTCGACTGGAGAGCTAGGATTTAATTCTGAGCATCTTTGGTTGTGACCCAAAAACATAGAGAAAAAAAGGGTAACAGTTTATATATATTTTAATAATGCTATTAAAATTTGTTTTTACTTAATATTTACTTAATATTCAAATTCACATTTGAAATATGAATTTATGTCTATATAAATATTTAAAAACAGTGAATGAACTTTTATTGATTTTTTTCCCTTTATTTTTATTCTGTAGCATTCTTAGTGTGGTTCTTGCATTACTTTCTTAGAAGTAACAATAGAGTTGTTGGGTCAAAGCTATGATGTCTTGAGGGATTTTTGATTACTTCATCAAATTGCCCTGTGGGGAGATTGCAAAATGTGCGTTTCAACCAGCAAAAAGAAGCTGACAGCTTTTAACAGGCCAGGGCTTTTCTGTGATTGAGATAAGCCCATTTAAACATTTTAATCTATCTAGCTTTCTTTTCTTTTCTTTTTTCATCCCCCTAAAACTATAAGGAATGTAGTTAGGAATGAATGAAAAGGGCATATAGATTAGATTCAAATTATCAAGTGCCTTAATTTCAACCCATAAAATTTGATTTTAATTTTGCAGGTTCTGGGAAGCTATCAAAAGTAAACTCTCCACAAAAATAAAAGTCCTTCAAAAACAAATTTCAAATACTGGTTGTGAATATTCAGCCAAAATCTTCCCTTCCAGACAGTTATAAATTTCCTGAGATGCACACATACCTTGCAACCATTTGTTCCTTACCCAAACACACCTTGTCATTAAGGTCTTTCATTTGTTAATTCTATTCTGAATTCTTTATCAAATATTTTTTTTTAATTTTTTATTTTTTGGGTCACACCCAGCAGCGCTCAGTGGTTACTCCTGGCTCTATGCTCAGAAATCACTCCTGGCAGGCTTAGGGGACCATATGGGATGCAGGGATTCGAACCACTAGCCTTCTACATGCAAGGCAAATGCCTTACCTCCATGCTATCTCTCCGGTCCCTCTTTATCAAATCTTATTAAGATCCAACCCTAATTCTCTCTACATAAAAACAAGGTCCAAATAAGGAATTGCTTTCTTTTCTTTCCTATAGCTTGATTTTTTTTCTTTCCTTATTGATTTAATCTGAATACATGTATTTAGGAAGACAGACCCATGACAATTCTCAAGCCTTCTTTCTTCCTTTACCACTTTCCAACAGGGGAAAAATTTAAGAGTGAATGTGGTCATGTGATGCTAGCACAAAGGGAAGGCATCTATGGGGGAGGGTTCTGATATCTCAGAAAAGAGGCCACAGAGGGAGCTGTCTCCTCTTTCTTCCCTCTGCTTCAATACTGATATTCAGCTAAAAGAATGGCTGCTCTTACAATTGTGACAAACTGAGAAAGCATAAAACCTAAAAGCAGGTGGTTGGGCCAGAGAGATAGCATGGAGATAAGGCATTTGCCCTTCATGCAGAAGGTGGGTGGTTCAAATCCCAGCATCCCATATGGTCCTCCCAGCCTGCCAGGAGCGATTTCTTAGCGCAGAGTCAGAAGTAACCCTTAAGCGCTGCTGGGTGTGACCCAAAACCCAAGATAAATAAATAATTAAATAAATAAATAACTAAAAAAAATAAAGGCAAATGGTTAAATCTGCATAATGAAGACATGGAATTTTGTGTAACTAAGACTAAGTGGTAGAGCTACTCTTCTTTGGCAGCTTTCTTTCTTATAGGAAATTAAAATTATTAATTGTATGAGCCTCTCTTAACTGAACTTTCTAGTCTTGCTGCCTAAGTATTCCTAATGAATACAATAAACATTCTCATCTTTTCACTAAATTATACATTTTTATTCAGCATATTTAAAACTCCCTTAATGGGAAATTTCAAATATCTTCATCTTTGTGTTTACTTTTTATTGTCCCAAATTTAGTGCAGATCTTTGCTAACTGCTGAATTGATTAGATGTGGTTTTATTGAACAAAGTGACTGATTCAACAGTTAGAGGAAGAATCTAAATATGAGAACTAAATGAAAACTACCTATTGTTTTACTTTAAAGGTTATCTGTTAAACTTTTATTTTTGATATCTTATAGATAAAATATCTGATCTGGAAAAAGATGATCTCGTTGTTAGTGAGTGACTCTCCACCTTATATTGATGAACTTTGCAAAGGAAGGCATATTAGTAATTTGTTTTCATAAGATATCACACACATAAAAGGTAAACCACTAGCAGCAGTCATGTAAATACAGCTGGTATTTTTCAATGATGTCATCACGCTTCCTTGTTTGAAATATTCCTCTATAAATGTAACCAGGTAAGCATCTGCTATGTTCACTAAACCCTAAAGACCCACCCTGAAGATATTTTCCATCCTTCTGTGCCTATTAAAGCTTTATCTAAAATTAATAAGCAGTTGCTATGGTTGAGTGGGAGGATTCAAAGCATACAGATT
>PVKC010047619.1:0-11055 GCA_004027635.1 Crocidura indochinensis | reverse complement strand
AAGAAAGAAAGAAAGAAAGAAAGAAAGAAAGAAAGAAAGAAAGAAAGAAAGAAAGAAAGAAAGAAAGAAAGAAAGAAAGAAAGAAAGAAAGAAGAGAAAGAAGAAGAAAATGTTCTAAGAAAGACATGTAGAAAATAAAGTCAAGGTCTTGGATAGAAAACAATTGAAAACTTCAATAACAAGCTTGAAAGATAGTAACTACACAGATTATAGAGTCAAAAAAGAAAAGATAAGGACATTAGAAATGATTAAAAGCAACAATAGTGGACTAGCCTAGGAAGTCTCTTCTCTCTTCCTTTTTTTGGGGGGAAGGAGAGGGGGTTAGGCCACACCCAGCAGCACTCAGGGGATACCTCCTAGCTCTGCAAATTTCTGCGCTCAGTAATTACTCCTGGCAAGCTCGGGAGATCATATGGGATGCTGGTGATTGAACCCAGGTGGGCCATGTGCAAGGCAAATGCCCTACCTGCTGTGCTATCTCTTCTCTTCTAGAGAAGAGAAACAAACAATAACAACAACAACAAAAACAGGAGTACAAGAAACCAGGAAAAAGTCCTGCCTCAGATGGAGGAAGCCACTGAGTGCCCAAACCCACACACAATCTCAGGACTATGCTATTGGCATGTTTTCAATGTATCTGAAACAAAGAGTTGAGCTTGCAACTACTTCCAGAGAAATCACATGGTTCCAAAAAACAAGTCTCAAGAAGTAAAGTGTTATCAAAGAGTGAGTGAAGCCACAACCCCTGAAGCTGTAAGATTAGTTCCTTCAAAATTTTTGGAAAGGGAGCCAAAGCAATAGTACAGTATGTATCTTGTATGTGATCAACCCAGGTTTGATCCCTGCATCCTATATGGTTCCCTGAGCCTGCCAGGTCTGATTCTGAGCACAGAGCCAGGATTAGTAACCCTTGAGCACAGTTGGATGTGGCCCCAAAACAAAACTGAACCGAAAAAGTGTCTGGAAAGTAGTCTTCAACTCAGAATGCTACATCCAGGAATCAATGACTCGTGTAGACTATATGCTCTGCAATTGTTTGAAGAACACTTGATTTGAACATTCAATTCTGATTTTCTTCTCCACAAATCTTTCTCAGTAATTTATGCTTTTTCACCCACCCACCCCACAACTGACTATTTGAATTAAATATTTGGGTAGCCTTATGTCTGTTTTCCCTATATGCTCACTTTGCTGATGTTTGAACTGAAAATTCTAAGTAAAGTCATTCCTGTAGGACTGGAGTTATAGTACAGCAGGGAGAGTATTTGCCCTGCATGTAACTTATTGGGGTTCAACCTCCTGCATCCCATATGACCCCTAAGCCTGCTAGGAACAAGTTCTGAGCTCAGAGCCAAGAGTAACCCCTAAGAGCTGTTGGGTGTGGCCCCAAAACAAAAAAAAAATCATTTGTGGACTTTTTTGTGTGCCGTGTGGAGTCCTTTTGTCACCAGGATTATTCTACTTTGAGAAAAAAAATAATAATTAAAAGCAAAACTTTCAAGTCTTTTACATCTAGACTGTCACTAAACTATTTCTAAACATGAGATTACGTGATGGGAATTTGAGCAATAAAACGACAAATCTGACATCTGCTCTAGTGAAATGCCCTTGTCTGCATCAGCCCTCACTCCAGCTGATAAGAACCATCCTCTTAACTCTGAACTCTGCTCACCCAGAATATTAGCCATGCTTAACTCAGAGGAATCAAACATATACTTCATATGAGAAATCTGAAAGTTCAATCCACTTAGATGGTCTTCCCTGGTGAAGACTACATTTATTCTGAGTCTATAAATTTGGGGTTTCAGTTCAATGCAGATTACTGTTTCCAAAAGGTCAGATCCTGTGCACGCAGGAGAAACAGCAGTTTCACAAAGAATCTTCAACTTGATAGGGGTTTTACTACCTAAGAACTCAACTTGGTTATGATCCAAGGGATCTCTATGACCTAAACCAAAATAAAAACACTGGGTGATCCAACTTAGCACAGGATCCACAAAATGGCCCAAGATGAGATACCCAAATATTATACAGAACCATGACCCACCAGCCAAGTTGTAACCTCAAGAACTATCCTCTGTTCCACAGTAAGAACCTCAATGACTGAGCCTTGTAAGCCTGGAAGTCTATAAAGTTCTCAAGGACTGAGTGGATGACAGCAGGGCATATCAGAGCAAGACAAAAACCAGGATCAAGAGTGCCACCAACCCAGCTACAACATTCATGGGAATTCTTACATTATTTCCAAATAAGGATATATATACATATATATATATATAATTGTGCTTCAGCATGCGAGTTAAAATATTCATAACTTACCTGTTTGAAACACACCACCAGTTTTGTAACTGTCTAGACAATTCTTTAATATTAATTATGATTTATTTAACATCCTTCCAATTAGAGTCCTTTACTGAATCAGAAATGAATCATACTCTCTTCTGTTTGTTTCGGGTTAATAGTTTTGACAAAGTCTGTCTAATTCTATGACTAAGTCCACTGATGTCTTCATGCCATCATAGGATAAATCCCTGAAGGGAACAGAGACTAGGGCAGAACCCTGGAGCAGGCCATAAGAGCATCTCCCTCATTAATATTTCTCAAGCTTCTCAAAACCACAGCTGATTAGGCCTTCAGAATTGCTTTAACTCACATTTTTATCAGACATACAACTTTAATGACATAGTATTAGAAATATGATGACCGTTCATTCAACAAACACACAATCTTTTTTTTTTTTTTTTTTTTTTTTAGTTTTTTGGGCCACACCCTGTGACGCTCAGGGGTTACTCCTGGCTATTCGCTCAGAAGTCACTCCTGGCAGGCACGGGGGACCATATGGGGAACCGGGGTATCGAACCGCGGTCCGTCCTAGGTTAAGCGCAGGTAAGGCAGGCACCTTACCTCCAGCGCCACCGCTCGGCCCCCAAACACACAATCTTAATGGCAAATAGTATTTCCAAATATTACAACTCTAGTCAACAAATAGTCATTGCAGGACCACCTAGACTAAGCATTAAGACTAAGGTGGTGTGTTTCATAGACTAAGTTCTGGGGATTTGTAGAAAGTAAGATAGATTTAGTCTTTGTCTATAAGCAACTTATAATATAATAGGGGAGAGAGAGGAAAGCACATAAATATGAGATCATAAATTGCAATTAATGAGGCAAGAGTAATAGTATAGCAGGTAGGACACTTGCCTTGCATGCCCAGGTTTGATCCCTAGCATCTCACTGGTTTTCAAGAACTACCAAGATTATTTCCAGAGTCCAGAACCAGGAGTAACCACAGAGCATCACTGGGTTTGCTTCCCAAAACACACACACCCCAAACTGCAACCAATGCTATACAGGAAAAGAATATTTTTCATAAGAAAAATAGTAGCAATAGCTTGTTTTAGAATAACCAAACCAATGAAACAAGAGACTATTTCCAAAGAATTGGGGGCACAGAAAAAGAAAGGGACAAAGCACATTCAAAATGACAATAGAATTGATGTAAGAATGTGTAAAAATTCCCTTAATAGGGCCAGAGAGATAGCACATCAGTAGAGCATTTGCCTTGCATGCAGCTGACCCAGGATGGACGGTGGTTCAAATCCCGAGCCTGCCAGGAGCAATTTCTGAGTGCAAAGCCAGGAAGAACCCTTGAGAGCCACCTGTTGTGACCCAAAAACAAACAAACAAAATTTCTCAATAAAACAGAAATACTGTGTGTGCTTTTACAAAAAGGCTTTTCAGACACCTAAGCAATCATATAGTAATAGGGCAAGCGGCCAACCCAGATTTAATCTCCAGCATCCTATATGGTCCTCTGGGACACTGCCAGGAGTAATTCCTGAGTGCAAAGCCAGGAGCAAACCATGAGCACTGCTCTCCAAAAATAAAATAAAACAGGACTTTTCAAAAATACTTACCACTGAACTGTAAAAAGACATAAAAACTGAAAAGAAAACATAATACACATGTGAATCTGTGGAAACCTAAACTTCAAATTGTCTATTTTGGTGACAGGAGTTAGATTGGCTTTAATGATGCTGTGGGGTAAGAGAAAGACTTTAGTGAATCTGTTTCTCTTTCTCCGTCTCTCTGTCTGTCTCTCGCCAATCCACCTTCCCTTTCCCTCTTTCATCTCTCCTCTTCCCTCCTTGCTACCTCTCTTTCCTCCCTCCCTTCTGTCTCCCCCTCTCTTTCTAGTATGAAAAGAAAATGCCTCTCTTACAATTTAAGAATTACAACTTGTTCTCACATTAGTATGGAACATGAATTTCTCTTCCTTACAATGTCCATATACACCCAAGCTAAGAAAGAAACATGATGATTCATCCTCAGCTAATACAAACCTTAGGGTATTTGAAGGGAAAAAAGTCACATGGAAGTGCCATTAAAAACAAACAAACAGGGCCCGGAGAGATAGCACAGTGGAGTTTGCCTTGCAAGCAGCTGATCCAGGACCAAAGGTGGTTGGTTCGAATCCCAGTGTCCCATATGGTCCCCATGCCTGCCAGGAGCAATTTCTGAGCAGACAGCCAGGAGTTACCCCTGAGCACCACCGGGTGTGGCCCACAACCCCCCCCCAAAAAAAACCAACCAAACAAAAAAAACCTGGGGTCGGAGTGGTGGCGCAAGCGGTAGAACATTTACCTTGTATGCATTAACCTAGGATGGACCACAGTTCGATCCCCTGGTGTCCCATATGGTCCCCCAAGCCAGGAGCAATTTCTGAGTGCATAGCCAGGAATAACCCCTGAGCATCACTGGGTGTGGCTCAAAAAAAAAAAAAACTGCACCTCTCAAGCCAGAGAGATAATACAGCAGTAGGGCATTTGCCTTGCATGCAACCAATCCAGAACAGACCTGACTTTGATCCCCGGGATCCCATATGGTTTCCCAAGCCTGCCAGGAGTAACCCCTGCACTCCACCAGGTGAGGCCCCCCCAAAAAAAATAAAACAAAACAAAATAAAAACTGCAGCTCTCATGAAAACCCAATGCAGCCATGCAAAACACGCTAGAAAACACTGCAGAAAAAAAAAAAAAAAACAGGAGTTCACAAAAAAAAAAAACCAGAAGTTCACAGAAAAACATGTGAATCAATTTGACCCACTTGGCCTACTAAAACTTCAAATCAATGAACTATTGCATAGGTTCAAAAGATTCTACTGTAATAAACTTGCATTATTGGTCTTAATACTTAATCCTTCCACACCCTTGCCATAGGCAGAGTGTACTTTCATACCTTTTTGCTTTGAGTCTGACCAGTAGCATGAGAGGAAGTATTCATGGATTACTTTCCAAATGCCTTTAGTGGTCTCTTGTGCATTTTTGTTCTTTGATTTTAGTAAGGGTGAGAGGGAAGTAAGAGATGAGGCCAGATTAGCAGTGTTCAGAGATTTCTTCTGGCTCCGTGTTCAAGGATCACTCCTGGCAGTGTTGGGAACAATATGTGTAAGGGGGGACTGAACCTAGATTGGCTGCTTGCAAGGAGAGTACTTGCTGTACTATCTCTTTGGCTCCAAATTAGTATTTAATTTTAAGAAAGGATTTAGCTGGTTGATTTGTACCTTATTTGTTTGGGGCCACACTTGGCTGTTCTCAGGACTTGACTACTAGCTTTGTGCTAAGGGGACCATAAGCCATGCAAAGGATCAAAACTTGCATAAGTTGCATGCAAGACAAATCCTTTACCTGCTGTTGTACTCTTTCCATTCCCAGCCCCATGTTCTTTCTTAATTCTGCAACCATTATGAGATCTTCCCTGCATGGCAGTTTCTCTTCCTCCAGGGCTCTCAAGAAGCAAGCCTTCCCAGATGAGCATTAACCAGCAGTTATAGAAAAATCACAAGTGTCAATCATTTTCCTATATTCCAGCAATACAAAAGCAAAATTTGAAATTTAAAACACAATACCATCTACTAACCCAAAGAAATCTAACAAAGTAGATAAGTAGAATGATGAAACCATGAAGAAAAATATTAAAGAACTAAATAAATGAAAAAAGATGGTCCATGTTCAGGCAGAGAGACTCAATATTGTCAAAATGATAGTTCTTCCCAATCTGATCCATTAATTCAGTGCAATCCTAATCAAAATCCAAGCAAGTTATTTTGTAGATATAGATAAATTGATCCTAAATTTGATTTGCAAAGACAACATGCCCAGAATAGTCAATGCAAATTGAAGGAGAAGATCAAAGTTGTAGAATTGATCCTATTGACTTCAAGATTGACTATAAAACTTTACCTATCAAGGCAATGTGTATGGGTGGAAGAACTGACAGAGGGATCAATGAAACATAATAGACATCCCAGAAGTAGGCTCACACAAATATCAATATATTACAAGAGCTCCAAGGCAATACAGTGGACAAAAGACCATATTTTCAACAAATTGTATCAAAACAATAGAACATCTGTAGGTTCTTAAAAAAAAATCTAGGACCCTAATGATGGCTTTAAAGGGCTAGAACATGAACTCTGCATGTGGGAATCCCAGGTTCCATCCCATAATTGCCTAATCCTACAAACACTGTCAGGAGTACCCTCATTCATAAAAGCTATTTTAAATAAATTATTTTATGCTCTTTACAAAAATGTTTGCAATGACTGGGATCAGACTCAGGATCTCACACCTGCAGTGAGTGCATGTACTCCATCACTGAAACAAAAAAATAACTTCACAAAAAATTCTTCACAAAAAAATAACTCAAATGGATTATAGACCTAAATGTAAAATTTTAAGTACTTAGGGGGCCAGAGCAATGGCGAAGCAGTAGGGTGTTCGCCTTGCACACTGCTAAACCAAGACAGACCGCGGTTCGATCCCCCCACGTCCCATATGGTCCCCAGGAGCGATTTATGAGCGAATAAATAGGAATAACCCCTGAGCGTCACCGGGTGTGGCCCAAAAATCACACAAAAAAAAATTTACGTGCCTGAATTTGTCTATACATGGAGACATGGAGACTATTATGCTAAGTGAAATGAGTCAGAGGGAGAGAGATAGGCATAGAAAAAATAGTCTTACTCATCTGTGGGATATAAAAATAATAATTAAAGAAAGTATCCAGTCAAAAGAAAAGAGGGCTGGAAGGATAAGTCCATGAAATGAAGCTTACCATAAAGAGTGGTAGTACAGCTAGAGCACTAACTACACTGACAACTACTACCATGACAATGGTAGTGAGAGAGAGAGAGAAGCAGAATGCCTTTTCTGGAGACAGGCAGGGGGTGGGAGAGGAGGGAAATGAGAGACATTGATGATGGGAAAGTTACACTGGTGACCCTTCATTCTATGTACATTCTATGACAAAAACCCAACTATGAACATTTCTATAACCATGATGCTTAAATAAAGTAATAATTAAAATAGATAATAAAATAAATTTAAATGCTTAGATATAAAAAAAAACTTGGGTTTTTTGTATAACATTGGGTCTGATGACTACTTCTTAGATACAATACCAAAGGCAGAGTTCATAAAAGAAGTGATTGATAAGTTATACTTTACTAACTAAATTAAACTTTTCTTTTTCTGTGGAAGAACTATACAGAGAATGAAAAGTCATAGATTGGGGCCCGGGAGATAGCATGGAGGTAAGGCATTTGCCTTTCATGCAAAAGGTCATCGGTTCGAATCCCAGTGCCCCATATGGTCCCCTGTGCCTGCCAGGAGCAATTTCTGAGCATGGAGCCAGGAGTAACCCCTGAGCACTGCATGGTGTGACCAAAAAAAAAAAAAAAAAGAAAAGTCACAGATTGAGAAAAATATAAAATACATTTTATTAAAAATTGTTATCTAAAAAAATTGTTACCTAAGGTCAGAGAAACAGTACACTGCCTTAAAACAATCAACCTGGATTCAATCCCCAGCATTATTTATATTTTCTTGAGTATTTCCAGGAGTGATACCTGAACAGAGCCAGGAGTGGCCCAAACCAAGAAAAAAAATGTTTAAATACTGTGGTTATTATCTATTGTATACAAGTATTTCTTTAAAACTCAAAAATAACAAGGTAACAACTTGATTTACAAAGTGTACCGAAAAGGTGCAAAGTCCACTTTATCAGACACCTCATCAAAGAAATATAAAAGATGGCAGATAAGTGTATTCAAAGATGACTTACACTATGTCATAAGAAAATTTCAAATTAAAACAAGATATCACCATATGCTTGGTAGAATGGACAAAATCCAGCTTTTGCTAACATCAAAAGATGGTGAGTATATGAAATTACAGAGATGCTCACTCCCTACTAATGGTACTACAAAATTATGTTGCTACTTCGCTGGTTGTTTTTTGTTTTTTTTTTTTGTCTAGTTGTTTGGTTGATTGGTTTTGGTTTTTGGGTCATACCCGGCAGCGCTCAGGGGTTACTCCTGGCTCTGCGCTCATACATCTCTCCTAGCAGGCACGGGAAACCATATGGGATGACAGGATTCGAACCAATGTCCGTCCTGGATCAGCTGCATACAAGGCAAACGCCCTACCACTGTGCTATCTCTTTCTGTCCCTAATGTTGCTACTTTGGAGTAAAGATACTCATACTATATAACCCAGAAATTAAATTCCTGGGTATTTAACCAAAATTTTTCTAAACATGTCCACACAAGAATCTGAATATACATATTTATGGAACACTTATTAATTGCCAAAATTTAAGATGTCTTTTAGAAGGTGAAAGGATAGGGTCAGGAATGTGGCTTAGCAAAAGAATATTTTCCTTGCATTTGTGAGTCCTTAGGTTGAATTCCCAAAACCTACCCACCTCCCTCCCCAAAAAAAGAGCAGAAAATTGAATAGCCTATAAAACTTTGATATACACCAACAATAGGATACTATTCAGCATTAACAGGAAGTGAGCCATTAATACAGGAAATTTAAGTGCAGATTACTTAGTAAAAGAAAGTCAATAGAAAAATGTTGCATGATTCCAGTTGTCATATGACATCCTGGAAAAGGCAAAAATATGAAGTAAAAATAGAGTTTTCAGAAGCGAGAGAGGAAAAAAAGAGAATTAAAAGGCACGGCACAAATGATTTTAGAGCAATGAACTATGTCATGTGAAGCTATACTGATAGATTCATGTCCTTAAAAGTACAAATGATTTTAGAGCAATGAACTATGTCACATGAAACCATAATGGTAGATTAACATCCTTAAAAAGTTGTGAAAAGCTATAGAATGTGCACCCCCAAGAGGGAATCGTAATGTAAACTACAGCTTTGGGGCGATGATGATAGATTCATGTAGGTTCGTTGGTTATAGCAAGTGTATTGTTCTGGTGCCAAATGTTAATAGTAGGAGAGGTTGAGTGAGTACTGAGGTGGGGTGGGGACAAGATATAGAGGAACTCTCTGTACTTTCTTCTTGTTTTTGCTTTGAACTTAAAAGTTCAATAAAGAATAAAGCTACATAAAATAAGACTGTGAAATTAGCAAAGGAACAGACAAGAAGATCAATGAAACAGAGTAGAAATTTTCAGAATACTCACATAAATATAGACAAGTGTTCAATTACAGGTGAGCTTAGGCAGTGGAATGAAGAAAGGACCATCTTTTCTAGGACAATAGGACATCCACATGCAAAAATAAATAAACCTGCACATAACCATTATGCTCTCCACAAAAGTTCATTCAAATAGGCTCTAGATATAAATATAAAATGCAAAACTTTAAAATCCTAGGAGAGGAGCCAAAGTGATAGCACAGCAGGTAGGGTGTTCTCAGTGCAGGACCAGGAGTAACCCCTAAGTGCCACCAGGTGTGGCCAAAGATACAACAAAAAAAATTTTAATTAAAAAAATAAAATAGAATTTTAGAAGAGTTTCAAGTGGTGATAAATGCAATAAACTCTATTTAAGTCAAATGAATGAAATAAAATGTACCATACAAATGTTAACACCTTTGACTAACTATACAAGGTATACTCTTATGAGGGTCCAAAGTAGGAAGCTTGCCACAAGAGAAGGGAAGTGCAGTTAGGGCAGAGAAGGAATCATTATTACAATGATAGTTGGAAATTATTATTCTGGATGAAAACTGGATGCTGAAAGCAGTAAAGTGATATATAAGATAATCCCTCAGTAACAATATTACAAGCCACAGTATCTAAAAGAAAATAAAAAGGAAGATTGAGTCTGAGAGAGAGAAAGAGAGAGGGAGAGAGAGAGGGAGAGAAGAAGAAGAGGAAGAAGAAGAGAAGAAGAAGAAAAAGAAGAAAAGAAGAAGAAGAAGAAGAAGAAGAAGAAGAAGAAGAAGAAGAAGAAGAAGAAGAAGAAGAAGAAGAAGAAGAAGAGAAGAAGAAGAAGAAAAAGGGGCCCAGGAGATAGCATGGAGGTAAGGCATTTGCCTTTCATGCAAAAGGTCATCGGTTCGAATCCCGGTGCCCCATATGGTCCCCTGTACCTGCTAGGAGCAATTTCTGAGCATGGAGCCAGGAGTAACCCCTGAGCACTGCCGGGTATGACCCAAAAACCAAAAAAAGAGAGAGAGAGAGATAGAAGAAGAAGAAGAAGAAGAAGAAGAAGAAGAAGAAGAAGAAGAAGAAGAAGAAGAAGAAGAAGAAGAAGAAGGAAGAAGAGAAGAGAAGAAAAAGAAGAGAAGAAGAAAGAAAGAAAGAAAGAAAGAAAGAAAGAAAGAAAGAAAGAAAGAAAGAAAGAAAGAAAGAAAGAAAGAAAGAAAGAAAGAAGAAAGAAGGAAGAAGAAGAAAGTAGGAGAAGAAGAAGAGAAGAAGGAAGAAGAAAGTAGGAGAAGAAAAGAAGAAAGAAGAGAAGAAAAAGAAGAGAAGAAGAAAAGAAAAAGAAGAGAAGAAGAAAGAAAGAAGAAAAGAAGGAAGAAGAAGAGAAGAAGAAAGAAGAAAAGGAAAAGAAGGAAGAAAGGAGAAGAAAAGAAGAAAGAAGACGAAGAAGAAGGAAGAAGAAGAAAGAAGAAGAAGAAAGAAGGAAGAAGAAAGAGGAAGAAGAAGAAGAAGAAGAAGAAGAAGAAGAAGAAGAAGAAGAAGAAGAAGAAGAAGAAGAAGAAGAAGAAGAAGAAGAAGAAGAAGAAGAAGAAGAAGA
>PVKC010047618.1:0-11028 GCA_004027635.1 Crocidura indochinensis | reverse complement strand
TTTTTTTGTTTGTTTGTTTGTTTTTTGGGTCACATCGGCAGCGCTCAGCGTTACTCCTGACTCTATGCTCAGAAATCGCTCCTGGCAGGCTCAGTGGGCCATATGGGATGCGAACCACCAACCTTCTGCATGAAAGGCAAACGCCTATCTCCATGCTATCTCTCTGGCTCTGAAGCACATTTTCCATTGAAGTCCAGGTATACCAGAAAGCCCACTGAGGGCAGTGAATTAGACCCTTATTTTGGTGGAAGAAGTGCAGGCCACAGCAATGATTATCAGTAGGTATCTGAACTTAATCCAAGTTCTTAGTCCAGGCAAAAGTCTATATGAGGTCCGAAATTGATATATCAAGTATGGCCAATTTTTTATAGATGGGAGTTACGTCACAAACCAAAACAAAATGTTTAAGGCAGAGAACCTCCCTGTTTAAATAAAAAATTTGAGGGTCCATCCAAAATGGATAGATAGAACTTCCTTTTAAACCTAGTACTTTTGCCTATGATGTGCCCACGCAAAAACCCCTGAGAACAAATAAAAATATCATTTAGGAAATTATAGAAAAGAATATCTAACCCACTAACCTAAAGTCAAGAAAGCAAAACCCTAATGTAATACAACATCAGTTCCTACAATTAAAAACTAAAATGGAAAAACATTAATTACAATAGCCAAAAGAAGTGTAGTATCAAATTCAAAGGATTACAATTATAAGAAAATTACAAAAGGTGAAATTTCTACAGAGTCCAATGCCAATCTGTAAAGATGAGGGGTATGAAACTCTGAAAAGACTGGCAAACGACACTTGATGAGTCCGGAAAAGTGGGTTGCAGCCTAGTACAGGGTACAAAACTTCAATAGTCAAAGATATAATGCTCTCTCAACTCAACTTAAGCACATACGTGCCTTTTGAGAATAAGCCAAAGCAAAATACAAGTTTCATCTTCTCATCTTTTCCATGAAGTGATAGCTTTTTAGCTTCCTTATTTCTATGTCAATTTTTAAAATTCACATTTTTCACCTCCTTTGTGGATTCAGCTGGCTTCCAAGTTATTTCCCCACACTGTGCACATGTATGTCAAAGGAAAAGCCCCACCCCTTAGCACCCATGAATGATGGAGACACAGAGCACTTTTCAGAGGAATCAGTTAATACAAATGTCTGTCCAGATGGCCATTCACTGACCAAAGTGAAGTCAAGTTCAAGAGACTGGCTTGAACTTCAGAGCTTTTAATAAGTCTACAGGTGCTGCATTGCATCCAGAGGTAACTCAGTATGTAGTAATTCGTGAGCCAGTTAACCTAGGATATTTCATTCACAAAGCATCATAAAGAGTCAGTGAGCCCCAGACACCCTCAGACACACCAGTACCACTGTACTGGGAAAACCGCTCCTTGGGGAGGTGTGTGGCCACACAATGTTTGGGCACAGACGGCTAACATTCTGTTGTACATTCCCTGCCTGACTCTGGAATCATTCCCAGGGAAGCAGAGCTGAAAGTATGCATGGTGTTCTGCTCACCTGCACACCCCCACTGCCTCCAGCACAGAACCAGAGCAACCCATAGCCTGTTGACAGACAGGTGCAAATGCCATAAAGTGAGAATATTTCAAACCTCTCAGCCAAACTTGAACAAATGCCAACTGACACTTGTCTGGGGGAAGCAGTTAGACATAGACGTCTCCACTCTCATCGTTTCTCAAAGAAGTTTCCAGAGTCCAACAGGGATCTGCCATGCCAAATAATAGTTGGGTACCCTCTCCTAACATACGCCGGATACAGCATGAGAATTGCTGCTTGAACCCTAAGTATGGGTTCTTTTCAAGAAGTTTCTCATTCAATACTCACGGGGTAAGAGCCTTTTTCGGAATTTTGATGTGATCATTTGGGTTGTAATAACCAGGTCCTGGGCCTGTAGATATAACTTTTAATCCACGGTCAGTTTTAGATTTAAAACAAGATATTAATACCTTCGGTGATTGCTTCACCAGAGATTCATTAATGTTATATTGCCCTAAGCAGAAAAAATAAAGGTAAAATAGAATTAGGAATTCTTCTCAAAACAATATAGTACTTTACCTGTAGGAACCCATTTAATGACTCTGAGGTGACCGAGACGGTCAAAAGTGCTCCTGAAATAACTAAATACACTAGACCATTTTCCATTTAGGAAACATGGGTCATATGTTTTATATAGTCAGATATTTAATCCTGCAGAAACTCAGCAAGATGGCTATCCTCTTCATTCTCACAAATAAAGGCTCACAAATAGATGGCAAAGATTTCACCAAAAGGCATTATCTAACTAGAGACTAACTAACCTAGTTTCTTTCTCTTCAAAGTATATTTAGTCTTCCCCCATATTGGGTGGTTATAAGAACTAAATCACATGTTAGGTTCCTAACATTAGGAACCCACTGGGGGAGTCCAGGACCATTTGCTTCCAAAGTTCAAGTTTTCCCATAATGCTGTTTCAAAATCAAACACAGAGTAAAATACTTCTAGGAAAAAGAAAGCTGAGCCAGGGACAGAGAAATAAGTTTCTCTTGAAATTGTTAGTAGTCCTGTTTAGGAGTGCAGGCATTTTGAAGTACAAAGCAGTAGTCCTGGAGTAAAGCCTTGAAGATATGTGTCCACTCTAGCATAAGTGGTTACCATAGCAGTAGCCACAGTATAAAAAAGGATGAACAGCCTAAATGTCCAATTGCAAATGGCCACAGTAGGGCCACAGTACTGTCCAAATTGGTAGATGATGATTTATACAAGGCTATACTGCCACATGGCAATATTGTGAAAATGAGAATGAATATGGCTGAATGCAAGGAAAGCACTTTAACCCCTATACTCTTTCTCCAGCCTCTGTGTTTGATCCCTAGAACCTAATGGTCCCTGGAACAAAGCTGAGAGAAGGAATATAAAGACATAACATAAAGTCTAAAAGTCTATAATACTCTGATGACATCTAAATACAAATGGAAACAAACCTGAATAAAATATGGGGGAACTCAAAAAATGCAAATAATGATGTCATTGTGGGTAGAAAAAATAATTTAGATTTTATCAACAGTACAAAGTTGATTCTATTTTAAATAAAGTGTACTTCTCTAAGGCAAAAGTACTGAGTACAAAAGTCTGGGATATATTAGCCAGTTTCTATTGAAAGAAGAACCAGCAGCCTTAGAGAAGCAGGAGGAGAAATTATTCTTGTGCCAAAGGGCAATCTGGCCATAAACGTAAAAAACCTGAAACATTTTATGTACATTTTGGTTTAGCAATTTTACCATAAGCAAATTAAACAAGAAAATAATCTTTTTTTTTTTCTTTGGGTCACACCCAGCAACGCTCAGGGGTTATTCCTGGCTCTACGCTTAGAAATCACTCCTGGCAGGCTTGGGGGATCATATGGAATGCCGGGATTCGAACTACATCCTTCTGCATTCAAGGCAAATGACCTACCTCCATGCTATTTCTCTGGCCCCAACAAGAAAATAATTTTTTTTTTTGGTTTTTGGGTCACACCCGGCAGTGCTCAGGGGTTACTCCTGGCTCTATGCTCAGAAATCGCCCCTGGCAGACTCAGGGAACCATATGGGACTCCGGAATTCGCACCACTGACCTTCTGCATGAGAGGCAAACGCCTTACCTCCATACTATATCTCCAACCCCAAGAAAATAATCTTGAGTGTACATTAAGTTGTGACCAACAAACATAATGGCTACCACTCTATTTATATTAGTGCCTCATTTAAAACTAATTTTCCTACAAGAGTTCTTTCTTTATGGTGTCACCACACAATGGAATACTCTGCATCTATTAAAAAATATTGTTGTGAGGGGGTTTATTATAACACCTAAAGGTATTCAAATATATGCCAACTTGGGGTCAGAGTGATAGCACAGTAGTAGGCAGCCTATGCAGGACAGACCTGGTTGGATCCTAGTGTCCATATGCTCCCCCAAGCCAGGAGCAATTTTTGAGTGCTATATATACACACACACACACACACACACACACACACACACACACACATATATATATATATATATATATATATATATATATATATCCCAACTTCTTTCTTTTAAAAAATAGTAAATGCCTGACTTGCTCCAGAGTGAGTTCATATGATACCCTGATGACTTGGTAACAGCAACAACCTGCTTTCAGGAGAAGGTTCTCTGCATTGCCTCCTTATAGTGAGATGAAACCAGAAGAAGCTCCATGTCACCCTGAATTTGACATAGGATCTGTACAAAAATCAGGTTCTCTAACTACAGAAACCTGACCATGACAACAATGATTGTGAAGAGCTTTTACCAGGACCACAGAGAAAGACTTTGGGGTTAGACAATTTAATATGCCCAGAGTCTATAATGGATCCTATGGTAGGATGCATCATGGGTAAGGTCTCCTGTTTTTAGGCCAAAGGTTTTTCCTTTCTATTTACCCCATATTTTTCTGTGCCTATGCAAAAAAAAAAAAAAAAAAAAAAAAAAAAAGCTACCACATATACACCTTTTTTATTTGTTGTATTTTTAAATCTCTTAATTTTAAATCAGGGCTCCCATCTTTTACATAGAACCTTGGGACACAGATTATTTTACTACATATTCCCACGTTTTTCTATAAAACAAAGAAGAAAGGGGCCCGGAGAGATAGCACAGCGGCGTTTGCCTTGCAAGCAGCCGATCCAGGACCAAAGGTGGTTGGTTCGAATCCCGATGTCAAATATGGTCCCCCGTGCCTGCCAGGAGCTATTTCTGAGCAGACAGCCAGGAATAACCCCTGAGCACCGCCGGGTGTGGCCCAAAAACAAAACAAAACAAAACAAAACAAAAACTAAGAAGAAAGGAAGAAAGTCTAGGGGCCAAGGGCCAAGTGGTCTCAGATGCATTGATAGGGAAATAAATAAGGACAGAACTAAATACCCAAGACAACCTCAACTATAATAGAATCAAGGGACCTAAACTTTAACAATCTAAACTTAAAGGGGTCTGTTATTAACACTGGCAGGCCAGGAGGCAATGGGTGGAGGTATAGGATGCACTCTGAATCCATTGGTGAAGAGAGGTTGACACTGGTGGTAAGAAGGGCCCTGACTCACTGTATATATTAAATTCAACTATAAAGGACTCTGTAGAATACAATGGTTTCAATAAAATAAAATAAAAAATATCAGATGCCTAGTTAATGGTATTTCTAAAATGTCTTTGTTTTTCTTTTTCTTTTTTTTTCTTTTGAAGATACACCTGGCAGTGCTCAGTGCTTACTCCTGGTTCTGCTTAGGGATCACTACTGGTGGGCTCAGGAGACTCTATGTGGTGCTGGGGATCAAAACCAGGCTACCTTCTCCACTATATTATCTCTCTGATCCCTGCATTTTTTCATATTGTTTGCTTGCTCTCTCATATTACCTTTGTTCTTTTACATACACACACATGCTCACACGCATTACACAAACACAATTTCCCTCCTACTTGATGATAAATAATGAAAAGCAGAAACAAAGGGGAAAGGCATTCAACCTCATAAAGAACAGAGAGAAGCTTAATATTTCCACATATTTACTTCCTCTCTTACCCTGAGTGTAGTTGGTTGTTTTAATTTCATGGTGTAGAGTTCACAATGTGAGTTCCATTCTGTAACCCACATTTTCAAGTGACAATTTAATAGAGGCGTCTCCCCATGTTCTAATAAGCTTATTTATTTATTTATTTATTTCATTACTGTGGGGGCCACACCTAGCAGGACTGGAGGTGGGGGTCATGAGCTTCCGGGGATGAAACCCAGCGCTCATACATGAAAGGCATGTGCTCTACCACTTGAGTCACATGCCTGGGACCAACCTTTGTTTTTTCCTTTTATTGGCATGTCTAAATTTAGAAAAATACAGCCAACACACATGGAAAGGTGAATGTTTTGCTAAGAATGAATGGTAGACCTGATCTTGCACTCAAAGTAAATCGTTTCACTCAGGGATTTATTTGAAAATGCAGCAGGGGTGATAATCACTGCCTTACATCTGGTAAAACCCGTGAGATTATTCCTGAGAGATGATGAGAGCAGCTTGGGTTTTGTTGTTGTTGTTGTTGTTGTTGTTGTTGTTTTGATTTGGTTTTCTTGGGGGGGTAGGTTTGGGCCATACTCGGCGGTTCTCAGGGGTTATTCCTGGCTATCTGCTCAGAAATAGCCCCTGGCAGGCATGGGGGACCATATGGGACTTCGGAATTCGAACCAACCACCTTAGGTCCTGGGTGGACTGTTTGCAAGGCAAACACCACTACGCTATCTCTCCGGCCCCAAGAGCAGCTTGTAACCAGCTGAAGAGCAATGCTCCCAGGGTTTGACGCCCAGGGAAAAGTCAAGCGGAAAGGGATATTTGAAAGCATACACATCAAGTCCACCCACTGGGCCTGAATTCAAATGCTGCTAAGGGACCTCTCTCTGTATCACTTTCATCTGTAACATGTATTATAATAATAATAATAATAATAATAATTCACTTCTGAGCACATAATTATGTACCTACCAAATGTTCAATGGGGGTTGGAGCATTCAATGAGATCATGAATGTGATTACCCTGGTTGGTGAACACAGTGGAAACTTAATCCATACTAGTGCCTCACCCTTTCCCACTCTGATACAAGAGGCTGGGGCTCCTCAGAACCCTGTCAGTAGAAAGAGGTACATGTGTCTAGCCCTGAACTGTCCACATCCTAGGCTCTCAAGTAGGGCCTCTGGCCAAAACCTCAGAGATGCTGGCTTTGTTCTCCTGTATAAACAAACAAGGTGGGGTTTTGCCCATAGATGATGCAAGGCAGGGGAGCTTTAGCTGGGGTTTAGCCTCCTAATTAGGGCTGGTTTTGTTATTCAGCTTCAGACTGATCTTCTCAACTTTAATCTGGATTTGTTGAAATCTGACATGCGCTGCAATTTTATCCACACCCCCTCCAAAAGGCGTGATTAAGGGCCAAACCCTACAGCCTTTACCTCTGGCCTTTGACTGCAGCCCAAGGCTCCAGAGGGGATCCTTCAGGACCCAACATCAGGAGTGCTCTGTTGCCAATCTTTCTGGAAATTTCTCTAAGGAAATGGGGGGAGATTTAAAGGCTGCATCACCCCCCCCCCACCTCTATCCATAGGAGGAAGTGCTTGTCATCTCAAATCCTGCAGAAGTCACAGTAAAATGACCAGGGGAGTCATAAGATTTCCAATTAGATCTCTAAGTCTAGGTCTACCATTGATTAGCCTCGTGATGCTGAGTGAATCACTGTGACTCATCGGAAAACAGGACAGAGAGTATGGCCCTGCGAGGACAGTGTGGGAGGATACCATGGAAACACAGATCACGAAGCAGGTGCTCAGAAGCGAAGCTATTTTCCATCATTTGGTGGCAAGATAATAATAAGAAGGAATACTGCAGCAGAGTATACAAGGACAACTGTGTGTTAATGTCTCTTCCCCAGTGGCATGAGGGTGACAGTAGGTGAGATCACTGTGCATATTTCTGATGTAAAAAGCTACTTCCCCATGTGCCTGCCCAAAGCAGACACGAAAGGGAGCCAAGTCTGTTTCAGGCATCATTTCTAGAGCCAGCCAGCCATTCTGCCTCTGCAGAAAGCATGTCTTCTGTGCTTCTTAATCAATGCCCAATGCTACATTGTCAAAGTCAAAGAGATCTCCTACAAAGGAATGGGTGCCTGTAGATCAGATCTTATTTTTATTTTTTATTTTTATTTTTATTTTTATTTATTTTTTTTTGTTACACGCGACAGTGCTCAGGGGTTACTCCTGGCTCCATGCTCAGAAATTGCTCCTGGCAGGCACGGGGGACCATATGGGGCACCAGGATTCGAACCGATGACCTTTTGCATGAAAGGCAAACGCCTTACCTCCATGCTATCTCCCAGGCCCCTGTAGATCAGATCTTACACATTAACTTTTTGGTCAAGTGCAAAGTAGCCACTTACCCGGAGCGGGTCCTGATTTGGTATCTCTGAAAAATCTTCTCTGGGTTTTTGACAGAAACCCAGCTTGAGCACAAACATTGTTGTTCCGTTTACAGATAGCAACAGAGGTCTGCAGGGAGAGAGAAAGAAGCAGTTTGCTCCATGCCTGTCTCCCTTTGACATAATACCTAGATGAATAACAAAACTGGGACTAAAAAAAAACCTCTGGGCTCATGAGGAGCCCAGAGTTTGATCCCTGACATCACACAATCCCCCTGTCACTCTGAGAGTAGTTCCTGAGCACTGTTGAGCATTGTCCAAAAAGAAAACTAAATTTAAAACTGTCCCTTTCAGAGAATGAATGGACACTAGCAGAACAGCCCATACAAACTGCCCTCCCACCCACCTGCCCACCTGGATGAGTATAGGATATGTCTACCAACAGCTGTCTGAGGACTTAATTTGGCACCAAGGCCAGTGCCCCAAAGTGCCTTGCGCACAGAGAACGTGATTCTACCCATATCATTTGACTTCTCAGAACTTGAGCTTTATTGCCTGTAAATTGAATTAGTTAACTCCTGCTCAACTTGAAGCAGAATGCTTTTGGGAGTTAAGGTACAAGTAGGCAATAGAAATAACTTATAGAAGTGTTATTTTTGACATGTTTACACTACACATACAAATTATTATTTTTATTCTTTTGAGGGTATTTTTTTGTGTGGTTTTTGGGTCACACCCAGCAGTGCTCAGGAGTTACTCCTGGCTCCAAGCTCAGAAATTGTTCCTGTCAGGCACGGGGGACCATATGGGGCACCGGGATTCGAACCGATGACCTTTTGCATGAAAGGCAAACGCCTTACCTCCATGCTATCTCCCGGGCCCCCTTTTGAGGGTATTTTAAGGATTACTCCTACCTGGTTCTCTGCTAGGGATCAGTCAACATGGGGCTTGGGGGACCATATGTGGTACCAGGGTTAGCCATGTGGGTGGAAGGCCCTGTACTATCTCCATGTCCCTATTCCTTTTAAATAATCTTTTCTAGAAATAGTTCTACATATCCCCTTCTATTTATTTCTACATATCCTATCCTGATTTCTTGCCATTTAAACAATCCTTCTATAATCTCAGGATTTGGAACATGCCAAGAATTCATGTAATTTATTATGATCATATTCCTAACATACTCTTGTCTTGACTTGTCTTAACTTATCAGAAATGAAGAATTTTGCTTGATCCATATGACATACATTTTACAGTGTCCAGTGTGTTCAGAACAGGAACGGAAAAAAAATCCTGAGATCATCAGTATATATATTTTTTAATCATATTATGAATCATAAATACTTTAGATGCCAATTTCAGTTGCTGGTATTTATTAGATAAAAGATGCAATAAAATCATGCTAGTAATGGCTGGGAATATTTACTGAATGAATGAAACTATTTGCTGGGGCCAATATTACTTGATTTTCTGTGATACCCCTTTGTCAAAAAAAAAGTTCTGAAGAAATGCAGATGGTATTTTGATTTTGTGTTTACAAAGGTGGAGGAATTTAGCTTTTCCCAGGGTCCTAATGGCTAGACTGCATGCAGAGAGGCAAACAAAAAGATCAGATGAAGCAGGCTAATTACTGAACAGAGGGAGAGGAGCCAGGTTGCCGGAGAGGAAGTAATAACATGGTACCATGGAAAAGCATTTGAACTGAGAAGTGAGGATCTCGGTGAGCGAAAGCACACAAAGGCCCTGACAGACCTCAGTGCAGAGTGTGGCTAACAGGATTAGCATGCTTCTACGCCTCGACAGTTGACTCAACTATTGTTCTCCAGGTCTGGAAAAAAGCCCCCTGTAGACAAAACAGTATTTCAGCTTTATTTCTAGCCCAGACAGAGAAGCAATTGAAAAAAGCATTTTTGTATATGTTGAGTGTGTCACTGAAAGGTTTCACCAGAGACTAACAAACTCGTCAGCTCCCCTGGCAGGTTAGAGAAGAATGAAACAGATTTATTGTGTGACCATAAGGGAAAAAATAATTCAAGCTAGCATTAAATAGAGAATGCTCATGGACAGTGGAATAATCCTTGGGAGGAGGGGGCAGAATGTGAAAGAAATTGCACCTGGATTTTGATGGTGGTTTGCTTTGGGAGCACAAGTATTAAGGACTTATTTTCTAGTTTTCTAGAAGAGTGTACTTTGTGTAAACATGATTAGTTTTAGAGCCACACGAAAACAATAATGAATAAAAAGCATACGATGTAAAAGAAATCTCTCAGAAGAGCATAAGACTTGAGAAATGGTCATTTCAAAATGAATAACTGAGTATGCCCAGGAAGTTTTTCCTTTGGTGTTATAGCTAAGTTTTGATGTGAGGCTGGGGAGAAGAGAGCACAGAAGACAAACGGACACAGGACACACTAAGCTCACATCTTTAGCTAGAAAAGCAGGAGAACATGGAGAAGGGTATTCACGAGGGGCCAGAAAGTGGACCAGAGAGATAGCATGGAGGTAAGGTATTTCATGCAGAAGGTCATTGGTTCAAATCCCAGCATCCCATGTGGTCCTCCGAGCCTGTCAGTAGTGGTTTCTGAGCATGGCGCCAGGAGTAGCCCCTGAGTACTGCCCTGTGTGACCCAAAAAACAAACAAAAAAAGAAAGTGTCTGTGCTTCTCTCCCAATTGACCTGACCTTCTCTCAAGAAGAGTAAGAATAAAGTGACTAAGAGTCTTCTTTATTTCTTTCTTGGACCGGGCCTCTCTCCTCTTAGGAAAGCTGTTAATTGGTTTTCAAAATCCATTCAATCTGAACTCAGAGCAATATAGTACAGTGGGTAAGACTCTTTCCTTGCACGTGGTCAACCTGGGTTAAATCTCAGGCATACCATATGGTCCCCAATCCCTCAGGAGTGATTTCTGAGTGCAGAACAAGAGTAAGTCCTGAATACTGCCAGGTGTGGCATAAAAAGAAGGAAAGAAAAGAAAGGAAAGAAAAGAAAGAAAGAAAGAAAGAAAGAAAGAAAGAAAGAAAGAAAGAAAGAAAGAAAGAAAGAAAGAAAGAAAGAAAGAAAGAAAGAAAGAAAGAAAGAA